>CAJUYH010004355.1:7830-27635 GCA_910591685.1 Galerucella tenella
CACATTTAAGATGGTGTTTCGCTATCAGCCGAAAAAGGACATTCCTGTAATTACACAGTTTTTGGTGGCATATTAAAATTACAGTTATTTTACTTCTATTGCAAAATTGCATTATGAGTCCATTTTACGATATTTCATTTGAAGTTGCTCAATATTAGATTGCTATTACAATAATAAAAATCAAACAGGCAAGTAACATTGAATGAAATGTCAAGAAATGTATCATATATAATACCTGAATAATGTATTTTTATCCATTATCAAAAACAAAACATTGAAATAATAGTTTTTTCCATGTATTCTGATGACAAACAGAGAAAAACAATATAAGAGCTTAGTAACAAAACAATAATCAAGAAATAGCATTAGGTAAATAATTTTGAAAAGGCTCAGCATGTGCTGTGAGATAGTGAAACATTTTCAATTTTGAAACAGAGATAAAAATGTATGTTTTTCTCCGATCGTGGGAAAAGTGACACTATTTTGACCTGTTCTCTATGCGCAAAGCTCAACTTTCTAGAATAGTGGCCAGTTGCTAAGCAATTAGGAATTAACAGTGCGGTAATATTCTTACCGCGCTGCTGTAGCGTGCGGTAATGTTACAAATTGATTATTACAATAAAATGAGACATGGTATAGTGATAAAGTTGTTATAAAAGAAATAAATGAAACACCTAATTTATAATGATATTCTTGAACACAAATTAATTGTTGTTAATATTTACATTTTTTGTACAGTTTGTATAATTTGTAAATTGCACTGGAGGGCAACGAGAATTTATAGACGTTGAAGCTGCATGGCTAATTGTTTGGTTTATCTCGTTCCGATAATTTTCATTTGAAGTCGATCAGGGGTGTTGAATATTTTATTAGCCACTTCCACTTTATTATTAAGTGATTCGTCAATATATTTTATCGGAGAAAAATTATTTCACTTTTGTCATAACAAAGAAATTTCCATGGTTACCACTTCTATATTCCAATATAAACATAAAGAAACCTATCTAAACTCACTTGTATGATTACATCTTGACTGAAATATTTTTGGAACTTCAGTTCTTCACGTCAGGGTATGGTTAAGCGACCAGGGGTCGCGACGCAAAATATCTGACCCTTACGCTACGTTATGTTACGTTGCTTCGTTATGTGCCTTGCTTGCGTGCTTGTGCTCTCTCCTTAGTCTTTCTCTCGTTTACGAAGCAGCGATTCATATGCTCCGGTCGGGATTCGAACCTGGGCCGCCCGCGTGGAATGCAAGCATTCTACCACTGAACAATAAATCCCACATCAGATGTGGATTTTGCCGGTGAGACGGTGGGTGTCGGCAGGAGGGGGATTCTCGCGTCGTCGAGAGAGTGGCCGGACTTATTGGAATATATAGACTTTGCTAAAACATTACAACGTTTTAATACAACTGGGATGGTGAAAAATTTGCTTCAGCATGAAAGACCGTGGACTGCAACGAACGGAACTGTTGAACAAAATATTGCAATCGATTTAGAAGAATCACCTCAAACTTCCACCGCAAATTTGGCACTAAACCTTGGTATCAGTCGACGTTCTGTAGGAAAAATATTGAAAAGTGGAAAGTTTTATCCGTATAAGGTATTGATGGTTCAAAAACTGTCAGAATGTGATTTTGATCGACGGCTGGAATTTTGCGAACGGCTAGTGGACATCTGTGAGGTCAACGGAAATTTTGCTTTTAACATAGTTTTTCTCCGATGAGGCAACTTTTTGTTTGAGTTGAACAGTTGATCGTCATAACTCAAGGTATTGGTCAAATGGGAATAATCATTGGATTCATGGACATACCGAGCATCCACAGAAGTTAAAGGTTTGGATGGAAATTGTCGAAAATAGGCTTGAACGCCCATTTTTTATCGATGGAACCTTGAATGGTGACAAGTATTTGAATTTACTGAATAATGAAATTATTCCTGCTCTTAAACAGAATGGGAAATTACCACAAAATGTTTGGTTTCAACAAGATGGAGCACCTCCCCACTATGATAGATGAGTTATGGATTTTCTGGATGCGAATATTCCAAATCGATGGATTGGACGTAGAGGATTCATAGAGTAGCCTGCTCGATCTCCGGATCTTAGCCCGTTAGATTTTATTCTTCGGGGTTTTCTAAAATCACGTGTTTACGTTAGACGACCAACAAACTCGCAGAAATTGAGAAAAAGAAAGAAACTAATACGTGGAGAAGTCTTGGAAAGAGTGACCCAAGTATTTGTTAATAGAATGGCATATTGTTAGCAAGTGAACGACAAGCATTTTGAACACTCAAAGTAATTTTGTTTCTCATTATTCTGAAATAATGAAATGTACACCCATTGTACAACTCCTCGTTTTCACAAATTTTCTTACACTAAACTTAGTATGCATGAAATCAAAACAACAAGCTCTTTCAAAATCTTTAAAAATATATAGGGTGTCCCAACTAAGTTAAAAAAGCTGATGGCATTCCCGGTTGAACCGGAAGTATTTTATTCACAAAAAAGTGTACATCAGATGCATTTTGTTTTCTTGCACTTACCTGCAAGTTTCCATGAATATCGTTATTTTCGTTCAAAAGATAATTAGTTGGTTCCATACTTTATCCCAACCCCGTATGAGACCTAGTGGTGAAATGAAATACGTTACGGAGAAAATGAAAATGAACCTTCCACACAAAATATGGTTGAGAGCAAGCATATTTGGTTGATATAAAAACTTGAAGATAGTTCAGACAGATCCGTTTTTTTTCGAAATATTCTATAAATCCTGCAAATTCCTAGAGCTGAGGAGTCGATATTCATGAAAGTTACGTTTGGCATGTTTATTTGTGACAAATTGATTTGTAACAGTCACAGTCACAATAGTCACCGGTTCACTTTCGAAGAGACAGGAGCTAAATTAACGGTCACTGGTTAGGTTAGATTAGGTCATTCCCAGGATCACATATGCATCTCTGGTATGGTGGCCAAAGATCAAACAATCCTCTGCTATGGTAAAACTAAGCAAGGTCCAAATACTGGCATGCATTGGCATTGCAGGGGCAATGAGGACCACTCCTACAGCGGCACTGGAGACAATGCTAGACTTTCCTCTGCTACATTGTGTCATGATGTGCGAAGCAAGGGCAGCACTAATCCGACTGGAAAAAGCATCAGACTATGACGTGGCACATGGAAGAGGACACACAGAGATAAGGCATGTGGATGATGACATTTTCGAAATGCCAACAGACCACATGACCACCAAATATATCTTTCTCAAGAACTTCGAGATTGTCATCAAAGATCGAAAGAAGCTCAAGAAACAGAACGCACCACCACTTAGTAGAGCGAATAAACTGATCTGGTATACAGACGGATCAAAGAATGAACTCGGCACCGGAGCGGGCATATACAGCAAGACGAGCAAACATGAAGGGATCGTCTCGCTTGGCAAATACGCTTCTGTATTTCAAGCAGAGGTCTATGCAATACTTGCATGTACAAGGGCTGATAATATGAGAGCCTACAACAACAGGCAGATCAGGATCTACAGTGACAGTCAAGACGCCCTTAAAGCACTTCAGAGCTATAGGGTGACATCTCGACTAGTATGGGAATGCGGCGAAGAACTTAGAAGACTGGCGACTCGGAACAGTGTAACACTGGAGTGGGTCCCAGGTCATAAAGGAATCGCAGGCAATGAAAAAGCTGTTGAACTCGCAAGAGTAGGATCGTCAACTCTGATGAACGGACCCGAACATGCTGTGGGCATCCCCAGATGCTTAACGAGGTCATGATTAAAAGGGTGGTTGGAAGAACAACACAATAAACACTGGAATAATACGACCAGGCAAATACATGGGAAGAAATTCATAAGAGAACCATCAGAAAAAGTGGCGAAAGAACTGCTCTCAATGAGCAGGAACAAACTACGCACCATAACGGGGCTACTCACGGGACATTTTCCCACAAAGGAGCACCTAAACAAAATAGGGCTGTACAACGGAAACCTTACATGCAGAAGATGCAAAAAGGATACCGAAACAGCTCTGCATATACTATGCAACTGTGAGTCGTTGGACCACAGAAGGTAGAAACTGTATGGTAGACCCCAAATGACTCCAGAAGACTTCTACAACCAACCAGCAAAGAACCTGTATGAGCTAATACAGGAAACGGAATGGCTGAATAGGTTGAAGTCAGAACACTAGGAGTATCCACAATAAGCCCAGGAGGCTGAGGTGGTACCGGCGAAGGGACGGCTCCTGAGAAAAAAAAACGGTCACTGGTTCACACTGTTATTTGCAACTGTCTAGAATATAGACTAGGCCAACGAAAAACAACGTTAAACAGCACCTGAAGACGGTTTCTTCTCAGGAACCACTCTAGAAAGTACTTATACTGGTACCTACAAATGCAGGAGACAGCGAACAATTTATTCATCGTACCATGCGTCGCTCCCGACGCAAAAAAGGCGGCGATGAGGAACTTCTTCAATTGCCCCCTGAATCTCCTACATCTTCTAAAAATTCTCGAGATTCCCCTTCAACTTCGAAGACGCCCTCCAAAAACAATAAGCCACGCCCTCTGACGGAAACTCCGATTTCAATGTCGTCAGTCGTCGTATTTCTCGACTCTCCTCATTCCCAAAACATTGTTTCATATAAAAGCTCATACGAAAATCTTTCTTCAAGGAAACTTGAGAAACTACTTGCAACAACCAAAGAAGCTGTCCTAAACTTACTATCGAACAGTACTTCTACCGGTAAACACAGCTACGCCCAATCAGCAAAGTCTCCTGCATCCTCATTCCATTCATCTTGCTCCTCCCAGACCTTCTCCATCAGAAGAGGATCTGAATTCAACCAGATAAAAAAAGAAGCCTCAGTTCAGACTTTTTAAAAATCTTCCCACTCCCAAAATGCAAACCTTGAATAAACGGAACCTCCTGACTCAATTCTGCTCTCAGAAAGATCTTTTCATCCTGCTAAACAGGAATGAAATTCTGGGAGGCAAATTCGTATATCTTGAAGCCAATCCAAACTGCACAGCCCTCCTCCAAATTCCGAAGAACATTTGCCCTAAATCTCTCCAATCCAAAAATCAAAATGCCATTGGAGACAACAAAGTGGTATGTCTACCTCTCCATTCTCAAACTTCTGCTCCCAAAAAACTCTCTCCAGCAAAGAACAATCCTCCCAACCTCTCCTTTGTCATCACCAGGGTGGACAAGACTATTTCCAACGAATGAATCTTCGATCTTCTCGAAGATCTCCAAATAAACTTCCCAAAATGCTGGAAAATCGTCCTCCATTAGAGGAGGATCTGAATTCAACCAGATAAAAAAAAGGAGCCTCAGTTCAAACTTTTCCAAAATCTTCCCACTCCCAAAATGCAAACCTTGAATAAACGGAACCTCCTGACTCAATTCTACTCTCAGAAAGAACTTTCCATCCTCCCAAACAGGAATGGAATTCTGGGAGGCAAATTCTTATATCTTGAATCCAATCCAAACTGCACAGCCCTCCTCCAAATTCCGAAAAACATTTGCCCTAAATCTCTCCAATTCAAAATGCCATTGGAGACAACAGAGTGGTATGTCTACCTCTCCATTCTCAATCTTCTGCTCCCAAAAAAGTCTCTTCAGCAAAGAACAATCGTCCCAACCTCTCATTTGTCATCACCAGGGTGGACAAGACTATTTCCAACGAATAAATCTTCGATCTTCTCGAAGATCTCCAAATAAACTTCCCAAAATGCTGGAAAATTGTCTAAAAAGCCACAAATACCCCAACCACCTTTACCAGAGTCATTACAAACTCCCAGCTTCAACAAGCTCTCTTCAGAGGCATCTTTTTTCACGGCCTAGACCATCGTTGCGAAATTTCTAACAAAATCCACTTCCACCCGTTCCGAAATATTGTACTCGATCTACGAAGCTAGGCCATTCTACTACCAAATGTAAAGCCAAGCGTCACACCTGCCCTTACTGTGCTAATCACGACCACAAATCCGACAAATGTGACAAACTTAATAAGCGCTTCTGCGCTAACTGTAGCGGCGACCTCCCCACATACGATCCGAAATGTCCGAAAAGAGCCTCAAAGTCTAAGGAAACAGCTCCCATTACATTACCAAAACCTCCAATGCCATTCGACTTCCCTTGGAAAGTCCAAAAAATTCTCGAGATAACTTGCGTTATCTACCGCTACCCGTTATCTACCGCCCGTAGGATGGTAATCGACACGCTCCGTCGCTTGATACCGTCCTACTATAATCACAACTACTCTGTCCAAGGGCAGGGCAAGAAGGCATACTTTGATTTCCCGTCAAACTCCTAGCCACGGACAGTACAAACATCTTTCTTACAGCTAACACGTGCCGAAACAGCGGAATTCTCCCGAAAAGTGTACCGGAAATCCGGACAAAAAGTGCATAGAAAGCAACCACGGTCGACGACACCGCGAGGAGTTCCAGTCTGCGAAGCGCAACTACAATCACAAACACACACGCGCAATAACAGCAAAGGCTCCCAAAAAAGTGTAACGAAAGCCGGAAAAAAGGTGCATGGAAATAAGCACCACTCATTTTTGGGCGGTTAACAGACCCGTTGGCAAAACTCTGGTTACCCACTGATCCAGTCTGGTACAACACCCATTTTGCTTAAACCATTAGTTATGTTTTAAACGTTGTTGGAACAACTCGCCCTTTTTGAACTGATTACAATACATATTTGTGACGCGTTTCGCTAACACAGTACCTGCAATTTTTAATTTCCAAATTTGTGGGGCGTTATAATAGTATAACACTGAGTTATCTTGACGTCTATTGATAACACGGTTCACCTCAATATTACAATTTGTTGCAGGAAACTGTAATTGACCAAATATCTGTACTTAATATCTTTCCAGATATTGTCATTGTTTTATTATCTTCTATTTTCCACCCTAAGTAATACAAATCATTCCATTCGAAGAACAGTGTTTATTTCAAACATCATTTCATGTGTAAACTTTTTTGCTTCCAGAGTGGAGTGTGAAATAATATTCTCAATGTTGACCCAAACTTATAGCCCCGATAACTGAGGATTCCCACATGTTCAAGAGGCAGCTCTTGAGTTTCAATCCGATTTATTAGCATAAACCTGTGCATTCCTATTTGATTTGCTATTGAGGTCGGTATATGTTATGTTACGGCGCCAGTGAGATATTGATTTCGGTTGGATAAGAGTAATATGGTTTCATGCTCAATGTTGATGAATGGCCTTAATACCTTCATGTTGAAGTTACGTTATATGTAACATGTTTTATTATTGAAATGAATTGTTTTTTGATAGGTACTAGTATTGACGAAATAGAAAAAGGTAAATTGAATATAAGAGGCTTCAACTTTATGAGGATCCATACTTAACGATAAGATAAAACACTTTAATTTGTTTGAATCTTCATTATATTTGAACTGAGTACAACATATTTTCATGATCGCGTCATGGTAACACAGTAGGTAGCTTTCTCAAACTAGTGGAGGTACAAGGAAACATTTTCAATTCATGCAGTCCATTAATACGGAATTTCACGGATATTAACAAAAGTATTATAATCTATTTACATGTGAATGAAAAGCGAAAAGTGCTTGAATATGGAATTAACAAAGGTATTTAAGAAGTTTACCTGGAAACTCATTCACAACAATCTTACCGGATGCTATCTAGTTAAAAAGGTTTGATAAGGGAGAATTGTTGATATCCATTTGGTCGTTCAGAATATTATCTGAATATCTGTTTTATCCATCTCAAGAGCTTCTCAAAGATTTAATTTGAGGGGTTGAGGTTCTATAGGCAAAATTTCAAAGTTTGAATCGACAGTGTGTTGGTTTGCTTATAAATGATTTGAGTACTTGTAGTCTGATTTTTGGTTGTCATAGCTACTTTTTTGTTCCGAAATTTTAGTTTTAAAATTCCTAAAAGTTCTACCTATATAAATTTTATCTCAGTTGTCATTGCGACATTTCAATTCATAAAATCCTGATTTGTTTCATTTTGCAGATTCAATTTGTTATTTTTAATGAATTTCGATGAATTGTAATCTGTTTTAAAGCGAATATCTGAGCCTAAGGTTTCTAAGAATGATTTGTTTTCCAAGGTTGTTAATCCAAACTATGTTGAGCTTTCAAATTAATTATTTTTGTTTTTATCGAAGGGAAATACTTGTTCTAGAGAAGGTTTAATTTTTTATTTATTTATGATATTGTCCAATAAATTTGAATCGTGATTATCAGTAAGTGCTCTCTGTTCCATGATATCTAGTTCTCTGTTATGATTGCTAGTATTTGATGGGACACTGTTAAAAGTCAATGTATCATACCATTAAGAGCTGCTGATTAATGTCCGAAAGGGTAGACCGAACTATTATAAATTGTAATGTCTGTATGTGAAATATAGGAAGATCATATTTATTATTTATATTCGAACTTGTAAGGTCTAGAGAGTTTATTTTGTTCAATTCCTACGGTAAATTTGATTGTTTCCGTAAATTGAGTTGATGCAAGTGAATAAGTTATCTAATTCTCTTGTTGTGCCGGTGAAGCAAGCTAAAATGTCGTCTACTGAGAGGGTTGCCCATAATCAAACCATCCTCACTGCTATAAATCTCTCCATTGTAATGAAAAAAACTCTCAATAAAGATATAATATTATAATGACTATGGTGAGTGTGCAAGTTATCAACAAGAGTTATAGTTTCGTTAGGTGGTATACTATTGAATAATAGATTTATTATATCGGACGATATAACTTTGGAAATATGAGTTAGTCTTATATCCTGAATATAATCAATTAGTTTTGATGGGTTTCCAATTAAAATTTGAGGTTTGAATGAACAATATTCAGAAATTATATCATGAGAATCTTTGAAATTTCAAATGCTGTGAAAAAAGGAAAAATTTGATTTAATTGGGATCCCCTCTTTATGAAGTTTATAATGAATAGAGTTCAGGGTGTTGAGGATTCGGCGTTATTTACTGCTTATTTTACTTCCTTCTGAAATTTAATAGTTGGTTCTTTTTTTGTATAACGCATAGGTTTTCAATTTTGTATCTGTAAGAATTTGAAGGGAGGATGACCCCCACAGCACTTAGGCCATAATTGGCCCATTGTGCATCCTTCCGAGGTTCAGACTTCCTACTGGATTGTCATCCAGCCTACTTGTTTGTGTCAGACAGACCCAGTCTGTAGAGGTGTTTTCGTAGGTGGCAGTGACCGGTCAGGATACCCGTGGCTGTCCGAAGGTTCTGCCTGTTCATAGTCACGTATTTTTTGGCTACTTTGCTGTCCGGATACTGCAGCAGTTCCTTGGCAAGCCTGCAACCATCTGCTTCATCCCATCTACCCTTAAACTTATCAAGGGAGTGTTCCTTTATTAGGTCAATCATGACGCCGACAGACCAATGAAAGTGCCAGGTCCCAAGAGTTTTTGGGAGGCTGCTTTCCTGGCTAGTGAGATGGATAGAATAGAGTTCAGGGTGTTGAGGATTGGGTGAAAATAATTTGTATTTCTCTCTATCACTTATTATTGATTCGGCGTTATTTACTGCTTATTTTACTTCCTTATGAAATTTAATAGTTGTTTTTTTTTGTTCATTCACAAAGAATGTGTTCGACAGTCTCATCTTCCTGTTCACATCCTCTACAGAGTGAAGTGTCAGACAGACCCAGTATGTAGAGGTGTTTTCGTAGGTGGCAGTGACCGGTCAGGATACCCGTGGCTGTCCGAAGGTTCTGTCTGTTCATAGTCACGTATTTTTTGGCTACTTTGCTGTCCGGATACTGCAGCAGTTCCTTGGCAAGCCTGCAACCTTCTGCTCCGTCCCATCTACCCTTAAACTTATCAAGGGAGTGTTCCTTTATTAGGTCAATCATAGCCGACGCCGACAGACCAATGAAAGTGCCAGGTCCCAAGAGTTTTTGGGAGGCTGCTTTCCTGGCTAGTGAGATGGATAGAATAGAGTTCAGGGTGTTGAGGATTGTATTTCTCTCTATCACTAATCATTGATTCGGCGTTATTTACTTCTTATTTTACTTCCTTCTGAAATTTAATAGTTGGTTCTTTTTTTGTATAACGCATAGGTTTTCAATTATAGCGCTCCAAACTTTTTCCAATAAGGTTTTTGCTGAATATTTAGTTTATGGTCAATGATGGATTAAAAATGGTCGTAACTGAATTGTAGAGCATGAAATTCTCTATAAATTTCATTAAAACTTTCTCTTGTACCATTTATACCTTAGGAGCTATTACGCTGTAAATGAGATTATAATGCTGTATATTTATCATGCGCTAGGGTCGTTCCCTCGACTGTTTGTGACTTAGCGTAGAACGTACCGGTCACAGGGCTGCAAGCATGCGCAGTAACTACATGTGGCCAGATATGAAGGACATTGTATATATTTTTCGAATTGTGTGTTATAATTCTGTTCTTTCCATTATTTTATGCTGGGTCTAGTTTTCTCTCGTTCGGAGGCAGAAGAGACAGATTCACAAGGCGACGAGTGTCTTCCGTCGACATCGAAAAAAATAAGACTCATCCCGTAAAATAGTGCCACTTTTTATATTATAACAAATGTCTGGGTCCGTTTTTTTGAAGTAACATTCCTAAAATTATTCTCCTTTTAGTGATTTCGATAACAATTTTAGACACAGAAAATAAAGTGCTGACGAATATACACAGTACTTTACAAAATTTGCAACAATTGAAACGGGTTAGCGATTTTTCGAAAGACTCAGATTCACGTTTAATTTGGAAAAAATAAAAAATTCAAATTGAATACCAACCTTCAAATTCCTCTATTAAAAAAAATGATTCTTAATATTACAATATATCATATTATAATACAATACAAAACAATACCTTTACAATATAAAATAGCATAATACAAGCATGATGTTAATTGATAATGATAATAATATTAGGAATAACAACAACAATTCTTACGATGTAGCGTGATGCACTATTGTTTTTTGCTACATTGACAATCTTTGATATGATGATACCGTTTTAAGCAACAATAAAGCTCGATGAATTATTAGTTTTTCCCCACATCATTTATAATTTTATTTAATTTGGTACACAGCTGTATTGACATTTTTTCAACACTTCATGCCATTTTATGCGTTATGAAATGGTTTTCGTATACAACGAGCAATATTGACACTGATAATGTACGGGGTGCAAGTTTCACCAAGCTGCAGCTGCAGCTTTGTGGGAATTCCATGATCTACAATTCAGTCACCACCATCAACCAAATATTTAGCAAAAACCATATTGGAAAAAGTTTGGAGCGCTATAATTAAAAACATATGCGTTATACAAAAAAAGTTCCTAATAAAAAAGATGGCAAATATTATTAGCTACAATAATGATATCCACAATTTTTGTCGTACGATGAGCGGTTCGCGAGATATTTAATAAAACGTGTTTTTCAAGATAGCGGCTTAAGCGAAGCCCCCCCCCCACGACGCCAACTTGGATTTACATTCAGGGGACACCCCTGAACATATTCAGAAAAAAAAATACCTGTTCCCATACATTTTTCACAAAAAATACCTGTTCCCATACATTTTTCACAAAAAATCCCCTACCTACTAACACACATTCGATTTAAGTTTAGGATTTTGGAATATAGAACCTAAATCCATCAAATTAAATGTTTAAGAAGCTCTTGAGATGAGTGAAAACAAATATTCAGATAATCTACTCAACGACCAACTAGATATGAACTCTCCCTTATCAAACCTGTTTACTTAGGAAGGTTTCGGTAAGATTGTTGTAAATGAATTTCCTGGTAAACTCGTTAAATACATTTGTTAATTCCATCTTTAGATACTTTTTGCTTCTCATTTCCATGTAAATAGATTGTAATACTCCTCTCAATATCCGTAAAATTCCGTATTCATGCATTATATAATGTAATGTTATGTATTTTATGATGGTGAGATAATACTTATACAGTTACCTATAAAGATTTTAAAATTTATTTATTTTAATTTTCATTTAATTTTTTTATGAGACTTCCTTTCTTGTTTCAAGTATTGGTCAATTTTATAATTTTCGTCTATACTCAGGGAGCATACGTGGTCGTGCCTCTTTCAACGACCTTTCAACGGATCAGACTGTGATGTGTATTTGAGGTTAAGCGTAGTCAAAAAATAAGCTATTTGTTTGATTCGAATTATTTTAATAATAATGCAAAATGATCAATTCTTGGAAATAAAAGAAATGTGCAACACATATACAATAATAATAAATAACTATGCTACGATGGGATGAAATAAATTATGAGGGTAAGTGCATATATAAACAATGTAAAATAACCTAAAAAATATGTAATTATAAATAATGTTCTTGTTTAATTTTGATACAACTACTCGGTTGTATTATTAATATAAATTTTAATATGGTTTTAAATATTTACGATTTAAAATAGTTATTGTACTCACACATAATAGATACAGTGGAGTCTATTGTATCAATACCTTGTATACCATGGAGTAGATACTATCTTCTGAAATATGACAAGGAATCTTTTATGGAAACTTCGGATAAATTTTATTATTTCTCCTACGGAATTGGGGTTTTCCAAATGTACATGGAAAATGTGTAAAAAGGAATATATTTTCCACTTCAGCAGCAGGAACTTATTTACAATAATTGAAAATAAATAAATATTCAATACTTTATGCTACTTGTCAACTATTCAACTTTTGACTTTTCAGGTTCACTATTCCGTCAAAAATTTGCTTTTGAGGTTATGTCTGATGGATTTTACGGAAAAATTGACGATGCTTACGCTTCAAAGGATTATAAGACACTAAATGACAAATTCTTCGATTTTAATCTATAGGATTCGCAAGATTTGACGTTTATATCCTCGAATGTCATGAATTTTTTGAAATGTCAGATTAAATATATTTACAATTTGAGATATTCAGCTTATTTCAACTTAATACTAGGAACTATCAGTAACTTATCTAATTTAATTATTCGTACTATGGTTTCCGTTAGTTTTTTGGTTGCACTTATTTCGGTTATTCACTCGCGCACTTTTTATGTCTGCTCCAAAAAATATTTATTTCTTACCCGATCTAAATCTTTCTCTATTTTCAATTTACCGCTTACAATATTATTATCACAACATTTGGTTATAAATAATTGGCCATTTCTTAACAATATTGAATTATGCTCTGTAACATATTAGTTTATACAGCTTTATTTGCAACTAAATGTTGTCTATACTTTTGTTGAACAATAATTATTATTTTCTGTTTAAATGTTTACGTCTTGCACAATTTTACATTTAATGACATTTTATTTTCGAATTATTTTTCTATTGTAAATAATGTTGATTTTAAAAATGTCTTGTGGATGACTTTGTTTTCTTTTATTATAATAAATTGAAAATTTTTCTTTATACCTTTACTCGTTTGGGAAAGCTACTGTGTTAGCGAAACGCGTCACGACTGTTCTCGTATATTGAACTGAGTTCAAATATAATGGAAATTTGAGCGAATGAAAGTTTCTATTCCATTGTTTGGAAAAATGTAATTAACCGAGCGATTTAGAAAACTTTCGCGTACTAACAATATATAACGTATTTTCATTGTGTATGATTTCTATTAATAATCCTGAGCTGCGTTAGCTTCAGATATTGTTCGATAGAAACTGAATGTTCAGGAACAATGTTGACCCCTTCAAAAGTCATCAGTTATTGTGTTTTTATGCTAATTTGACTTCATTGCATCCGTGGAGTCTGAAATATTTTAGCTTGTATGGAAGCTTGAGACCTAAGCCTATCCAGCTCTTTTACCCCTTCAATGTCTTTCCCTATATAATCCGGTTGGAACAAAACGATATACTATTCATTAATTTTTATTTGCTAAATTTAAGTGGGATTCGTGCAGCTGAGGCTTCGTATCGTTAAGAAGTTCACCATTTTCACTTTTCAAACTTGAGTTAATTGAATCTTATCAACGTACCTAGTGGTTATTCAGAAGCTGCAAACCATCGTATAATAATCGTAATTGTCCATTAACGATTCTGTTTACACTACAATCTGGGGTTTCCAGATTGAATATAAATGCAAATTAAGGCTCCATTTACGAGTCTATCAATTTGTACCACGTTGTACCACGTAGAGAGTTACGTGACCAGTCCGTTATTTCTATGTGAAAACTTAATAGGTATTCGGTACATATAAAAGAGATTTCAAGTAATAACGGAATATTTAATAATAAAATCAGTTCCACTGAGAATTTTATGTTCAATGGGGTGATACACTGGTACTCATACAGTTATACACTGGTAAGATTCATCCTGTCCCTTTTCTTCTACTGAATTACCAAGGACAGTCGAGGAGTTCCCTCAGTATTATATCGATAATAAATCTAAGGATATTTGCAAACTTTAGTTACGGTAAGTGCTTCTCTATCTTTAAAGTCTGATGATCGGAGGGACATCCCAGATATCACCATATATTTCTGGAATATTCTTCAAGCAGTCCCAAATATGTAAGAATATTTCGGAAGCCCATAGTATATTCGAATAAAACGACGAATATGATTATGATTTTCCAGATATTCACTGATTATATACCTCCATATCCGTTTCAACTCCGCTGTCGGGATATTTCCAAAAAAAATTTGTCCCGCCCAATTTTTACAAAAATTTCACACAGTAATGTCAAAGAATATTAGAAAAAATATTCACCTCTTGTAATATAACTAGTAAGAATTCTTACATTCATGAGTTGCGGTAGGGTCAACATTCCATGGGTATTCATTTACGTATGTTCATAATACAGAGGTTGTCAAAAGTCCGGGACTGGACAAGTATTGAGAAAATATGAAAATTCTAGTAAAATCTTTTTATGCCACAAATTTCACTTCAACAAGCCATACTTTGAGTATATCTCAAAATACGGTGTGTTCCATACAGTTTTGCGTACCGAACTAATTTTTTTTCAAATGTGTCCTTGGCTATCTAATGGCAGATTTAAAAAGATCCCGTTTCAAGCCTCCAGATATTATAAAGTTTTGCTATCCTATACCGAGTGGTTGGAAGTATATAGCCACTTTCACAAAAAATTATATGAAATAATAAAAAACAAAAAAGTTCCGAACCATACGAATGTTGTGGTGGGAATTGGTTCAATTATTATCATTGGAAACATTTAAATACAACATGAAGAAAAACGGAACTAGCAACTGAACGTAATAAGCTCCATTCCACGGAACGCGGATGCTGCAAGTGAAATAATTATAATTATTACTAAGAGATAAGGTCCAGTATGTTAATCACATCGGTATAGTATATTTTGAAATATTTCCAAATTGAAGTTGAAGTTGGGGTGAAATTTGTGGTGTTAACAGATTTTCCCAAAAATTCATACTTTCTCCTATATTTTTCCGGTTCCGGACTTTTGCCGAACTCTGTACAATATTCTTGGAATATTCAATCTTGGATATTCAAAAAATATTGTATCAAGAATATCCATAGTATAGTAATAGAATCTGACGAATATTATTATATTCATTACATTCAGTGGAAATTTTTTTTTAATATGCAATGATATGAACATTCCTTCCTTCAATTATTCACATATCTATTTAAAAATATACATACATACAATATACATACAGGGCGGCAAAGTTGAAATGACAAAAAATGTTTTTTTTTTCAGTAGATTGGAAGATTTAAGATATACAAACGTGAAAATTAGAAGATAGGGGCTTTACGGCCTGAGAAATCATAATATGTTATCCATTTCGATGTATTTTTTAGAGGGCGCCACAAAGCTATGCTGTTGGTGTAACTGTGCGATTAACTTTGCTATCGATATCGGTATCCTCTATTAATTGGAAAGTATTGAAACTTTTTGATTTTTGCAAAAAAAGGTATAGCTATCATTAGTCTCAAAAGTTACTGGTGTTCAAGATATTTGCATTTTTAAACACCCCTCCATAATTTCCATTTCATTTATTAGCACAAAAATAATAATGTTAGTAGGCGCTGATGTCTGAAAATGCATTTTCAGATATAATATAGTAAGATCATTATTAATTTAAGTATAATGATTTCGTCATAACTTTCCTCAAGCATGTTGCTTTGAGGTAACAGCCTTTCGCCTTCGGTGTCGAGTTGTTACCATGCAATACGCTTTCAGGTTTGTATATCCATAATCATTCAATTCACTGAAGAAAAAAAGAACATTGCTGTCATTTCCACTTTGCCACCCTGTATCTTTCTTATCATAAATATTTCATTAAAAGAACTTGCATCAAATTGTAATATTTTCAGGCCAATAATGTTCCATTTTACTTTGGTCCATTACTTACGGACCACCCTGTATAGTATATTAAAAATGTTCATCTACATACAAGGAATATTCACAAGCATATCAAAAATATTCCTTATATACCTGGACTATTACTAGCTTGTTCTATAATCTACAGAAATATTTTTCTGGGATATACTAAGAATATCTGAGATATATCCTCCGTCGATTCAAAGATTATTTCATAATGAATATAAGTATTCTGTGTTTGTTCGGGATGTATTCCAATCTACCCTGGTAAATGTTTCAGGACTATACAGGGAATATATAATGTTGTCTGGGATTTCAAGATACAACCCTATCCGTGGAGATATCCACGGATGCTGGAGGAGAAGGATTTTAAACTCCTGCTCGACGTTGTTACTTAGGCTGTCTGGAATTTTTGACGTTACTGATCAGTTTCCAATCCTGGTCTCTCGTAATTATTTTTATTAGTTCTAGACTACTTATATGTACATTTCTATCTTGCCAGTGACATGCGTACTTTTGATACTGTATGAGTAATCTGAAAATTATTCACAAGGGTATTCACAAGGCTTAATACATTTTTGGAGATATTTCATAATGGATGAAGTTTGAATTATTACAAATATAATTTTGTTCCGCTCCTTCAACAAAATTGATTACAAAACCATCGCAATATCCAGTTTTTATATAGGTTTGTCCCTCCGATGAACAAAGAAACAAAAAACCTAAATTACTATTTCTCTCACAAACTGTCGATCGCCGATCGCGAGATACATTTATCTTGCCACCAATAAGGATCCAAATATATACGATGTTCAACTATGAAGAAACTGATCCTGTGAAAAAGAAGTCTGAAATGAACAATCAGATACTATCGTAAGTAGCTCAATATCAAAATCCCTACGAGTTTGGATGAATTGTTGATTGATGAAAATAAGAACTTCAGTCAAAACTTTCGAAATCTCATCAATATGGACGACACAACCGAAATGTTATCTTATTTATAAGAGCCATTACTTCCGCAACATTCAACACCTACATCCCTAAGTTTGTCACTCTAATGAGAATAGAATCCAAATATGACCTTTGTCACCATCATCCTTGCACATTGCCCAACACACGTCACAAGATCCTTGACTTCGCCACCAACAAAAATCATGTAGCTTGTGACATCAGCAAGGAAGAAGTTAGCCAAGAAAGGAGTTTCAGTAACCTGAAATTTATATTGAAATATATTATGAAGATGGAAAATTTTTATTCTCAAAATAGATAAGATTATGTTATTCACTCATTTCTATCGACCCAGAACATTCATTGTTAACATTATAGTAAGTAAACAGAAATTTTTATAATCATATCACTTGATGGATTTCTGGTTATTGGAACCTACTTTTCGCTAGAAATGTATACATGGGTCTCAAAGTTGTTTTCTTGTCGTTTAGATTTCTTCTTTTTTGGAGTCATTAACAAAAAATAAGAAAAGGTAGTCCTACTGTACCCGGCAATCTTCTAGGTCTCAATATATCTACTAGTAGAAGACAACTAACGAGTCATAGGAGAGGGTCGCTTTCTTATAGGAACAGGCGAAGGGACGGTAGGCAGCATATTGGTTGGATGTAAATGGTTGTTGGGTATTTGGTAGGGGAGTGATAGTTTCCATGTCGTTGGTAATCGTTGGCTGTTATCTCTTTTACTTATACAATTTGGACGTTTCTCTATTTCAATTGCCACTCCAATACTACGGGATTTTGAGGAACAAATTGGGGCCAAGGTTTTGGTTTCAGAAAAATTAATGTTATGACGAATGACTTGTTAAATTTTTATGTTAGGATAGTGCATTATAGAAATCTGAATTTTTCGACGGATGAGGAATGTTCAGAAAATCTATGTAGGACTCGACGATTTGTTTGACTTATGTTAGTTTGGGGACAATCATAACCGGAAACTTCATGAACATCCTAATTTTCGTTGCAGACTTCATCTTTTGTTAGCCTTACTAGGTGATAAATCTTTTTGTTGGTGGTTTCCATGTCTGTGGATCTAAGGACTACTGATTTTGTCGGTGACACCTTTCATATTACGAAAAATTATTCGATTTTATGGCTGAGGGGTGAATTAAGAAGGAGTGGGGTGGAGACGAAAGGAGAGGACATTTTCATTGAAACCGTTTTGTAGAAGGGCATTCCCTCAATAAATATTTTCGGATATAAATAAACCTGATTTCCATATTATGTAGCCTGGAGTATGTCATGAGGATATTCACTAAATTTTCATAAATTTTTATAATCCACTCTTAAGGACGCAATTGTTTTTGTGAAATATGTGGAGTCATTGATTTCATTTAAATTATACATTATCATTTCAATGGCCTGAAACAAATTTTGTTTTGCTTAGGAATTTTGTCATAGATTAATTTATTATCGGGTACTTCTTCAAATTCTAAAATCCTCAACTCAACTTCTATCGGGATTTTTACTTTTGCTTCCCAATGCGAAAGTCGTTGGTTAAAGCTTATTTGTGTCACCCCAGAAGATATGAATATTGATGTTTTCAATCCATCTATAGTCCCAGAGTTCAGGGATTGGTTGCTAGGGTTTTGTAGCTTTCCACTTTTGTTAGTGAATTGGCTTTTTGTTTAGATCTTCAGTTCTTTCCATTTCAAAAAATACTCGACGATTAAATGACTTTTCTGTTTCTTTCCATTTCACATTCTTTGCCATGAGTTATAATACATGATAATTGTTCCACAGAGATAGTAAAAATGCGATGCTTATAATCTGCAGATTACAGAAATTCAGTTCAATATACGAATTTTGGAAAAATATTCAAGACTTTTCTCTCAAATTTGGAAATTTCAATTCGAAACTGATTCTCCTCGGTCGATCATTCAAACTCACATTTGAACAAATGAAATATATCCGAAAACTTCGCAGTTCTTGAAGATGGTGCACTTATGAAATGAAAGGATTGCCTTTGCCTAAGGATAAAGTAACGATGATGGAATATTTTATTCTGGAAAAGATCCATGGAGTTTTCTCTCTCCAATACTGATTACGCAAGAGCTCAGTGGTTGACTCCTATATATTCTGTCGATATTGAACTGGATATATCCTCTTAGAATGTGAATTTCCGCCTTATATTTTTTATATTCCCATTTCAATGTTCTGATGGTGTTTCAGCTGCCGTTATAAAAAATAATTGAGTTTTTCCAATTTTTTTCCCAATACGAGGCTCATAAAAGTTGTCGAATTTTCGATTCCGGAAGAATATTAAAAAGCATAAAAAAATAACAAAAATATTGAATAATACTTGATCTTTTCAAAATCGTAGGAGAGATATCCTCCTTTCAAAGGGTTGACTGTGGTAAAAGGGAGAAAATGATTGTTTCCTCACCAGTAGATTCTTACTTCATTTGACTTAAAAAGTAACCGGAACTGGGAAGCTGTGAATTCCAAAAACTAGTGCTC
>CAJUYH010004356.1:0-27632 GCA_910591685.1 Galerucella tenella
TACCTGTAGCGAAATCCGGAGGTTTCCTACCACTTATCCCCTTGTTTGCTGGCCTTTCGGCACTTGGAGCTTTGTCAGGTGGTGCTGCTGGGATTGCTAAAACCGTCATTGATGCTAAGCATGCGCAAAAGAAATTGGAGGAAGATGTACGTCATAATAAGGCTATGGAACGTGTAGGATCTGGCCTATACTTGAAAAAGTACCCAAAAGGCGGTTTTGGATTGTATTTGAAAAAAAACTAATAAAGCTACCCAATCACGCACTATCCGACTTTGACATAACACATTACGCAAAATTACTTAAAATACCACATTTTCGAGGAGTTTTCATGCGAGACACTCTCCCCAAAGCCGGCCCCCGAAAACAAGAATGTGCAGTGGTTAATTTGGATACCTCTAAGAATAGCGGAAGTCATTGGGTAGCTTACAGAAAGATAAACAACAATGTAGAGTATTTCGATTCATTTGGTAACTTGAAGCCACCGAAAGAAGTTGTTAAATATTTGGGAAAGAGCGCGCGAATTTTCTACAACAATACCCAATATCAAAACTACGATCAAATCAATTGCGGTCATTTGTGTTTGCAATTTCTACAATGACGGAACTATTACTTCAACATATCTACCATGGAAAAACATTGAGTAGTTTCACTGTCGAAGAACTGAAGCACTTTCCCATTGAACATCTAATAGAGTGTGTAAGACCTTCGGAATTGCTGGAAATGTGGCATAAACTCCCCAATGAATATCGAGCAAATTTTGAACTACAAATACGACTGCCTTGTTTCATCCATTACAACCGACCTGATTGGACGACGCATTGTGACGGCCCTCCGAGTTCGCAAGCTTCTTGTTTCCTTTGTAAACAAACATTGAAAAAATAAAAAATGATATTTAAATTCAAACATGTCTCGTATTTCATTAGTTATCATGTCGCAGCTGCTTAGAGTAAACAGCACCAATCACGTGTTCACCTTCCAACCTCCTACGCCTATTGTGCTCGATCCAAAGAATGAATACGAAATAGCTCTAAGATCTTTTCATTCTTATCACAGTATACCAAACATTGAAAATTGTAAGTTTTACTACTACGATACCAAGGGCAAGCTTCAAAGTTTTGATTTTCCCACAGGATGTTATGAAATTGCTGATCTTGAAGCGTTTATTAGTGATAAGTTGGGCGCAAGCAATTCAACCAGACCGGTATTTTCACTAAAACCCAATCACAATACGTTGAAATGTGAAATTTCCAGTAAATACAAAATTTCCTTCATGGAAGCCGATAGTCTTGGAAGAATATTGGGATTTTCACCGAAAATACTCGACGCTAACAAATTGCACTCTTCAGATCTCCCCGTCAAAATTATTAAAGTATCTAGCATACGCTTCGATTGTAACATTACCACTGGAGCCTTCGATGCAAACAGACCTGCTCATACTATATACGAATTCGTCGTACAAGTAGATCCGGGATATTCAATAGACGAAATTCCTCATAATTTGCTCTACTTACCCGTTATACCACAACGTGAAATAACCAACATCACTGTCATAGCCTTAGACCAGGACGGTCAGCCTGTAAACTTTCGTGGAGAACTAAGTACGTTGGTGTTGGAGCTTAGAGCGCGATGGGGCTAATAATCAATAATAAAAGACAATCTGCACCACTTTCAACTTCATTAGCTGAGCAGTCGCCAAAGCTGAAACAGCTCACGTTCGCAAACAAATTGGTCCTGCAATCGCTGGGTTTTAAATTGAAAAATGACAACAATGTATGGAAAACGTCAACGTCAAAACGACAACATACCTCCAATGTTTGATATCTACCGTAAACCGATGTTTGATGATTCAATTCGAAAGGCTGAATACAGAACCTATGCTCCATTTATAAAGTCATTCAATTGCAGTGACATTGTGGAGTTTAGCATTAATCAGGTTGATTTGTTCTTTGCAATGAGCGAAACTTTGTTGTGCATTAAAGGTTCGCTTGAAATACACGGAGCTGGTGACGTAAAGTTAGCAAATAATGTTGGAGCCTTTCTATTCGATTCATGTACGTACAGTGAAAGTGCCAGGGAAATGGAAACAGTTCGAGATCCTGGAATAGTGAGTGCCGTACGTGCTATGACTTGTTATAACCAAGAAGATTCCAATCATATGGCTATAGCCGGCTGGAATTACCCGAAAGATCCTATTCTGAATGTTAGCGACAAGTCCTTCAACCTTCAAATACCTCTCAAACATATTTTCAGCATTTTCAACGATTATTCCATGATTACATGTGGGCGTCAAACAATACGACTAGTTCGGGCACGAAATGATAATGATTGCGTATATATTACTGAAAAGAATGTCTCTGGAACGCTCTCCACTACAACAGCTAAAATAAACATTACAAGCGTTGAGCTAAATGTTAAACATATCTTTCCTAATGATGACATAAAATTAAATCTCATGAAATCCATTCAAAAAGATCAACCTATAGTTATTCCATTCAGGAAGTGGGAGTTACACGAATTACCTTCAATCACTAAAGGAGCAAGACGTGAAGTTTGGGCTGTCAAGACATCCACTTCAGTTGAAAGACCTCGATTTGTTATTGTTTTCTTTCAAACCGACAAACGTAACTTGAGTACAGCTGACCCGACTTTATTTGACAATGCCGACGTACAAAGTATAAGACTGTCACTTAATGGTGACTATTGGCCTAATGAAAGAATGCAATTGGATTTCGCTAAAACTGACTACAATGAAGCCTATTTTAACTACACTGAATTCTATCCCAACTACGCAAACTCCACACAGAAGCGTCCCCTGCTGGATTATTCTTCTTTCAAGAAACGGGCATTGTTTGTTATCGATTGTTCGAAACAGGAGGAAAGCATGAAGGCATCCACAGTCGATGTGAAACTTGACATTGAAGCAAACATAGGCTTTCCCGAAAATACCAAAGTCTATTGCATCATAATTCACGATTGCGTGATGGAATACTTCCCCCTCACCGAAATTGTTAAAAGCTTGAACTAGTTGCTGATCGGAGTTAGTGTTCGAGCAGACGTCAACATGAGAGTAGCATTCGTAGACATTCAAGGTTTTGTCGTAGACGGCCTTTTCGTTGTCAAAGAGCTCACCATAGAAATTGGCTTCAAAAGTTCACATTACATATTTTTACCACCGCAACCGTTTTCCACATTGAGCAACGAGGACAAAAAGACCACATCATACTTGGAAAGAAATGTGCACGGCATTCGATACTCTTCAGGAGATGTAGAATATTCTAAAGTAAATGAAATATTAGAAAGCAAGTTATTGTATGCCGCAGACTACATTTACGTTCGAGGACAACAAAAAGCCGAGTTTCTGCAAAAGAAATGTCACATTTTCGGTATTTTTCCACATATTATTGACGTTTGCAAATTTGATGGTACGCCGTGTGAAACAGGAAACTTTGACCACGATCCAAACCCCTGCCATGCCACTGGAGTATATTCGTGTACCGAAAGAAATGTACAACGCCTCCGCCACTGGTTTTCAAATACTGTATTACCATTATAAATAAAGTTTTTTTGAAAAACATGGGTTTTATTGAAACACTCTGTATATTCATCAACTTTTATATTACATGAAGATTGGAATTTTCGTTTTACAATTTTTAAAATAATTTTTAAAATTAAAACAAATACAGCCACTAATATTACACATGACATGGCGAAAACGTTATTAATTTCATTTTTTATATCCCCTTCTGTTCTGTTGAACATGGTGTAGGTTGAATACGTCTTAACGGATAAGTAGTTTGCGGCAGTCTACGGGCTTGGACCTCTTCAGACAACCAGTGAAGACTTCTCCACGTCACTTTCTTATCAGATAAACTAAGATTTTCCAGTTGATTTATAACCTCACTTTTATCTTCGTAAAAAGCAATGTCTAATTTACTCTTAATGGACTCCTCAAAACGATGACTGTTCTCTTCTGAAGACATATTACAAAAGAACACTCTGGTGACACGATGTTATTTTATTAAATTTTTCCGCGCCGCCTTATCATCCAAACGGATCTCTCTCGACTACGTCACATTTTACAGTAAGAAGCGTACGGTGCGCGCGCTGTTATAAAATCGACCGTGGCGTGCCACCTTATCATCCTAACGGATCTTTCTCGACTACGTCACATTTTACAGTAAGAAGCGTACGGTGCGCGCGCTGTTCACATTGCAGCAGCGATACCTTTCTTCGCTAATAATATGCATGAGAGCTTATGGCAGCATGTGTTGAATGCCTTGCTATAGACGCAAAGGTTGTGGGATCGAATCTCACTGAAGTTTTTTTCAGATTTTTAAATATACAACAGGACTAAAAATGGCGGCCTAAAATTACAACGCGCGCGCCGCCACTCTCAGCGCCACCAAGCGGAGATTTTTGAAGTAGTGAATTAGAATCCCCATAGCTCTATCTACTATGTGTCTGTGATTAAAAATAATCATCATTTGGTAGACTGTATTGTTATTGGACGTTTGAAATAATTAAAAAAGAGGTGAGTCTTGCATATTATTTTATTGAATCGAAAAATTGCGGCTTTATTTAAGTCATATTAAGTCATATTATTGAGGTTATGTTGTGTTATGTGAGTGGATCATAACAATACTTAAATAAATATTATTGTTCATTTATTACTACATTATTTATAATTTTCATATGATGGTTGGTGACAGGCATACATTTCAAATAAAAATAAGGTACTAAAAACTTTGTCAGTGGTCGGCTGTATTGATGCCATTTTTAAATCTTTTTAATTAGGTAATATAATTAATGATATTAATTTAGAAGTTTAATTGTTTTAGAAATTATAGAATTTTTTGTTGTAACTAGTGAAAACCCATGTTCTTTATTTTATTAGGTAGGTAGTACCTACTTGAAAGAGCTATTTGAAATACAGGGTGCCCCTGTAAGTTCCGGTTTCAATTGAATATTCATAAATCCGGCGGCAATTAATTTGCAAATTCCATAAGCGTAATCTATGAATGTGTGGCGCCATGATAGTTTAATTTTTTATTTTCAATATTAAAATATAAATTCGGCATATTTCGTTGTCTGCATTAAATAAACAGAAAGAGAAATAATCAATTACTTCCAAATTATACAATTCAGGAACACTTTTCATTTAAAAATAAATAGAAACATTATGGAATTTGCACAAAATGAATATTGACTATTGATATAGTATGAAAGAACATTATTTGAGAACTAAATTAGATAATAATCTATGTTTCAATAATATTTTGTATTAATAAAATTTAAACAAATCCACGTGACTTGAAATACATCATGACGTCCAAAGTATCTTGTTTGGTGACGTTCAGCTGACGAGTCTAGAGATGGTCGTTTTCAAATAACGATTTCAACATCGCTGTCTTTATCGTCAATGAGACTGTGCGCCAATGAGACACATTTGAAGATAATGTGTGAGGCAGTACTTTTTTATTTATTGTTCTTGTTAAAGGTAGATCTGATCTGAGGATCTAAAGATTCCAGTACTGCCGGACTATAAGGATCTTTTTACCCCTATACCAACTTAGTAAAAAATGGGTTAATGTTAAGACCCAACATACGTACTCATTTTGCTATCTCTTATCTCATTGCCGGAGAAACGTAAAAGTAGTAGTCCATTTATATAAAGTTCGAAATGTTTAGTGACAATTTTCAAATAAATCATCGGCAGGGCTGAAAACAATAATTGTTATATTGCGAGAGCGATTTGACAGAAGAGTGTCGTTTCAGAGGTTGGTAACACTTTCGCTACGGTGAAATATTGTTAGTTTCCGCCATGTTTTTGATGTCATCTGTCAAAATGGTACACAGATCTCATAGATAAATTAGTTTAAATGCCCATTGTTGGGTAAACATGGGGAAACAAGAATTTCCAGTATCAATTTAACATTATTTTTTACGTGGAAAAACAACTGAAGAAACCGAGGTGGAATTACGTAAATATTATCCTGAATGTGTTCCGTCCCATCGAATGATTTGTATGGTTTATTCTTTTAAAAGTGGCCATATGAATACGGCTGATGCTGAACGTCCGGGACCGTAATTTACTGTGACTGGTTGATGAAATTCGTGGTCTTGTACTTCGCCATAGTCGAATATAGGTATGTGAGATAGCTAATGAAATTTCAACCGAACCGGTTTGCAATATTTTGCATGAATGGTTAAGTATATACGAAAAAGGTATCTGCAAGGTGGGTGCTGTGATGGCATAATGCTGATCAAAAGTTGGCTCGCATAAAAAATTCAAACGAATGTTTGGATATCTTCAAACGTAATCCAAGTGAATTTGTTCTTCGATATGATTCAGTAGAAGAAATTTGGGTAGGTACATCATTATACCCCAGAAACAAAAATACAGACGAAACAATGTATTTCATCCGAGGAACCTCCTCCCAAGAAAGCAAAAACAGTTTTTTCAGCCAAAGGTGTAATCCTTATTGATTATTTGGAAAAAGGGAAAACAATAACTGGCCAATAATATGCTGATTTACTAACACGTTTTGATGCCGAACTTTTAGAAGAAACGACCGCATTAGTTTTGTTTCATCATGACAGTGCTCCTGCCCATTTGTCCGCTATTGTTGCAGAAAGATTAGCCGAACTGCGAAACGATTTATTGCCTCATCCGCCGCCATATTCGCCTGATTTGGATCTCTCCGATTACTTCTGTTCCCAAACTTAAAAAAATGGCTTGGAGGAAGGCAATTTCGGTATTTTGCGGAACTTCCAAAAAAATATTTTTGGATAGTTTGAGAGAATTGGAAACTCGCTGAACTAAGTTTGCAGAGTTGCAGATATTATGTTGGAATATAAGAATTTTGTTTTTTCGGTGAAGTAACTTTTTCATTAAAAAGTCACTCCTCCGTCAATCCGCCCTTGTATCAGTTGAAAAACAAGATAATGTTTGAGAATGTTTGTTACTGACCTTATTTTGATTATCATTATAATATGATTCAAGATAATCACGAATCAAAGGGATGCCCGATTTCTTCCGTTCTAATTATTAAGTCCACAAAATTATATAAGCGTGTTTCATTCCAATACAAAATCCCTTGAAATCAAGTATACCAGGTATTTATAAAATACTAGCAATCTACACTTTCAGTTTTCCTAAACCAAAAATCGCAGGTCCTAATGAGTTTTACTCCTGCTTAGTTTATCACCATATTCAAATTTTCACTTCCATTAATACACCTAAATTCTAAGTCAGACATTAATAATATATTATCTTGTTAGATCTTTAAAATGCATAATAAGCGTTGCAATTGATTGTGTCTTGATAAATCAGTGTCATGATGATGATGTTTTTAGCAACCGGAACCTCTTCTAAAACATTAATTAAAATTTTGACAATGTATACGAACGTTTCTTATGGACAACCTGGCAACGTTGATAATTCATACCGAATAATGATGCTGCGATCAGCTTAACTAACAACAAAGCGCATATAACTGGTAAAAAAACCAAATTACCCATGTACACTCCTGGATAAAATTAACGCATTATTTATAGTTGGTGATAAAATTCTCCAAAAAAAAATACAACAATTCAACAAAAAAAAAGTTAAAGATCACTACTTAAAAGTTAACATGCAGAGTGATAATTAAGAGATTGGAAAAGAAATTTGGGTAGATGATTCGAGCTGTGAAACTTTATAATCAATATCGGGTATTACCTTTCCTTTTCAACCTGATCAAGCGTTAGCAGACAATTACCCTGCAACTGCAGATAACTTGTACCGCCGTTTCATCTGCATTATCTCAGAATCAGCATGACCACTTTGCCTATCTTGTAATAATTAATGTGATTACTTTGACATCAAATTTCTGCGCCGTTTAGAGAAGTAAGCAAGAATGAGTTATAATCTCATTGACTGTTTTTGGCCTGCACTATCTTTCCAGTAGGATGGTGGTTTCTTCTTCCATGCCACAGAATCTACATTCTTCTCCCTTCACTACTTCCAGCATTTCAGGTTCCCGTTCGGGCGTCCATATCTTGTTCGAACCTGTTAAAGCTCGCCCACACCACCAGCTATTTGTATAGTTCAGACCTTTTTGTAAGATGGCACAAAGAGTGTTCCGAATTTTCTCCCGACTGTTATGACAATGTAATTGGGTCATTCAAAACATAAAAAAGGCTCCATATTAATTGCACCAATTCACCAGAAACTACATAAGAACAAATAATGCCGAGTCTGAGCAGTTTCTAACCAGGGAATGTTTAAGACAGGGAGGAGTTCTAAGCACCACCTTATTCAACCTTATACTAGACGATGTGAAGCAGAAGCAAAGAAACTTCTGGTGGGCTACAGAAATCTGGAACCAACCTATATAACAGAATGTGCCTTCGCAGACGATCTAATGATATGTGCCAAGAATCAAACGGACCTGCAAAACAATTCAAATCTATGGTATGAAGCACTGAAGAAATACAACCTAAAAATTAATGCCAATAAAACAAAAATAATGGTGATCGGTAGAAACGAAGTCCAAACAGTTGTTAGTTTGAGCGATAAATAATTAGAACATAACGGATAACTTCAAGTATCTAGCTGTCTTGATAAACAAAGACGGGAAGAACGGAGCGTAAATTAACAACAGGATAGAAAGCGCAACCAAGTTGTACTATCCATAAAGTAGCACGCTTGTAAGGAACAAAGAAGTGTCGACGAAGACAAAGCTGATAGTCTACAAAACCATATTCAAACCGATCCTGATCTATGGTTGTGAAAGCTGGGTACTCACGGAACAACCGAAGAGCAAAATACAAGCCATATAAATGAAATTTCTAAGGGGCATAAAGGGCATCACAAAAAAAGACCGAGTGAAAAATAAAGTTATTAGAAAGGAATTGGAGGTCGAGCCGATCATAAACAGTATAGAACGACAACAACTGAAGTGGTTTGGACATATGATAAGAATGGACAACTCGAGACAAGTTGAGTGGATATGGCAAACCAAACCAAAAAATAGAAGATCTAGAGACAGGCCTAAGAGGAAATGGGATGATGTAATAGCTGGTATCCTGGGAAAAAGCTGGAAGGAAGGGAAATAATTTGCACGAAATAGAAGAAGCTGGGTGAAATTTGTGCATAAAAACGACTGAAACACTTAAGAACAAACCTTGTATGGACAAAACACCTTAACACCTTCGGGTATATTGAGGTTAATGATTATGATGATGATTAATTGGGATACTACTTTCGCCTATAGACAACCTCTGGCTGTACAAATGCTCGTCCTCGTCTCTGCTACTTTAGTGGTGAGCCGACATCCATTTGGATACCTATTGTGCTGTCTACACCTCTACTATTTACTAGGGTTTCTTGGTTGTACCAGTGCAGTTTCCGTAGATCTGCCTACCTTGTAAGCATGTTGATGCGGGTGGAGAGGTAGTCTTTTGGCTCTAATATAAATGTCAATATTTTTTTCCATCGTTTTGATGATGTTAAAGCTATTTCTTGCGCTGTTTTATGCTTCTTTGAATTGCGTTGACGTCTTATTTATTGATCGCCATTGTTTTTATAAATAATGATAGATAGATAGGCTTGTATTTCACATAATATATTTAAACGAATTGAGAAGAATCTAAACTGTGTAAATTACTAGTGATAATAGAAGTGTAGAGTGATGTGTGAATTTTGTCGAGGAGAAATAAGAACCATCTTAATGAAAAGCCGTTCAAAATTTTATTGAAATTTCGACTCGTTTCGAACAACTGTATCTTCAGCAATGGGAAAGTCATCATTCACAAATGCGTTACGAGCTTGGGGTAGTTTAAATAATCTATACAACACGGAGTGGAAAATCCGACCTCCATCCATTTACGCGATAAAAAAAACCCATAATTCCTGCTTGATAAAAAAAACCCATAATTCCTGCTTATGTAGTAATTAAATAGAATTGGGTGCAGAGGACACAGTAACTCGAGGAAAAATGTTTTTTTAATTACGTTTTATATACTGTTATTATTCTTCGTATGTACTGAAAGAAATGAATTAACCTCTGAGTAGAGTTGAATTAGCAAAAATATATCCTGCTAATAGAGTTCTTGTGTTCGAACTAAAATGTCTGAATACTAATTTTTACGCTATCACCATTGAATGAGTGTTTTTTAGCAGCGTCTTCAACCCCTTAATCATTCAATATGCCGCCATTTCAAGTCATTTTTGATCTGCTGACTCTATCTTGCTACTCTTCAAATGCTTCCACTTTTGATTGACACTTACATTACTCCTGCTTTTCTACTATTCTTCAACTAAATTTTTATAGCTTTAGCGTTACATTTATGTCAATCTGTAGTAGAAGGGAATTGAAAACAAAATCAAAAAAATACAGGCTGTCCCATTTGAAAATAATTAAGTTCATGTTCCATCAACTAATCTACTCCCAATAAAAATAAATTTACCTCTGCACTAAACTGTCCTTCGCTTATTATTGTATCAAAAGTTTTTTCGGTCTTCTTTCACATCCATTGGAAAAATATTTGAGATATGAACTTAGGTTAGGTTAGGTTAGGTTTGTGGTAAGTGGGTCTATAAGGACCTCCACTGCGACTCACAAGAGTCTATTGTGGCTCACACCTATTCAGATTTCACCAAACAAATTTAGCTTCTTAACAAAGCCGATTATTTTATTTGGTGAATGATATTTCAGGTCAGAGGGCGAGAGAGAGACCCTGTCAAACATCAGATACCTGATTCGAGCCGCGGCGGGGCAGGCACAAATTATATGCTCTGCTGTTTCATCATCTTCCAAACAAAGACGGCAAGTCGGATCTTCCGACAGTCCAAGTTTTAGCATATGATGATTCAGATGACAGTGGCCTGTTAGACAACGTAGGTCATGCCTGCTATGGTCTAACATTTGTTTGGAGACATACTTCGAAGGATGTATGAAAGCCTTTGAATGAACCAATCCTGGTAAATTATGCCAGAAGTCTAAAGCTCTTCTTGCTGTCCAGGTATTTAGTGTTTGTTTGGCAAAACTTATTGCTGCCTTCTCGTTCCCTTCCATGCCAGAATGGCCAGGGATCCAGACCAGCAATACTTTATTGAGTTCTCCTATTGAGGAGAGTCTTTTTTGGCAGTCTAAAACCAATTTCGACGTTACACGGCGAGAGCTAAGTGCTTTTAAAGCCGCTTGGCTGTCCGAGAAATTTTTTATTGTTCTATGTATGAGATTGGCTTGCTCCACTCTCTCCACACATGGAACAATGGCGTAAATTTCCGCCTGAAATACGGTTGCATAGGATCCTAGAGAGGTTGAAATTTCTGTCCTAGGTCTGCGCTTGTATACACCTGCACCAGAGCCTGAGGTTGTTTTTGAGCCGTCTGTGTACCAACAGCTGTCTGCTCTTAATAGTTCATCCTTACGGAGGACCCATTCATCTCTATTTGGAATTAGGACGGTGTAAGGCAGGTCGTAGTTTACTGTTGGAGGCATTATGTCAGAGGTCATTCCCAGAATACTGTGACTTCACTGTCCGCTAGTATTCTGCTTCGTTCTGCATAAGCCTGATTTGTGCATTTAGAAATATGTACAATTCTGTATGCTGTCCATCTATCCTCTCTTTCCAAAAATATATGGAGAGTAGGTAGGTCCAGAAGGATTTCCATGGCTGCTGACGGTGTGGAGCTGATAGCACCAGTGATTGCCAGACAAGCCTGTCTCTGTAAACCAGAGAGCTTTGCTTGTGCCGTTCGCTGTAAAACTTTTGGCCACCAGGCAATAGCTTCATATGTGATCATTGGTCTAACGATCATCACATATATCCAATCGATTTGTTTGGGTCCCAAGCCCCAAGATTTTCCACAGATCCTGCGACATGTCCACAAAGATAGTCTGGCCTTATGGATAACTTTTTCCAAGTGAGCGTTCCGAGTAAGTTTCTTATCTAGGATAATCCCCAAATATTTTACTTCCGCTGCAAATGGAATAACCTCACCATTGTAGGAAAGTGGTGGAAGATCCTCCAGCTTCATTTTTCTAGTGAAGGGAACTATTACAGTTTTGCCAGGGTTAACAGAAATCTGTTCCCTCTGACACCAACTGTGGACATCGTCCAACGTCTTTTGGAGGATATTATACGCTACCCTTCCTGACTTGGTCCTTGCCAAGATGACAAGGTCGTCTGCATACGCTTGCAGTTCTATCCCTTCTCTTTCGATATCGCTAAGCAAGTTATCCATCAAGAGAGACCACATTAGGAGATATGAACTTAGGTCGAATTTGAAAATCCTCATTTTTCTCGAAAATTAAACAACCCATTAAAGATCTGTTGGATCCATCGCTTTTTTAACAAAATACTCAGCAAAATAAACCAATTTGGGACAGCCTGTACTTTTTCGAGCTCATTATATATTTTTCACGCAGAAAGGTTAATTTGAAACACAAAACCATAAACATAATTAAAAGTTGGTTGATTGGAAATTTCAATTTTTTTCTAATTATATAATAAAAATGATGGTATCCATTTTGTTTATTTATTCCAAATTTATTATCATTATCTTCAGTAATAAAACCCTGTGGTGTAGGTTTGTTACTTCAAATTACTCAATTGAGTTTGTCAAGAACGAGATGAATGGAATAATAGTAGCCCCTAAAAATTGATCCGCTTTAAATGGGCTCGTTTACTGAAATTTTTAAATCATTTTTAACTGTCGTAAAACAAAGTACTAAGGATAAAAATATGATTCTGAAAATTTCATGTCAATAGAATATGTCGTTCTCCTAATACAACCAATTAAATAAGCATACCGAGAGCGGGGCGAAGACTATGACTGTGACGTCACCGCATATGAAAGTTAATGTGCACTTACATTACGCTTCTGACTGTAGCGTGCCTCGCATAGAATTTATTTATTTTGAATTACTTACAAAATTTTTGTGTTTTTGTGTTAATAAAATAAAATGTGTGGACCTAATTTAAAAAAACAGACTCATTGAATCTTCCAGAAGTGGACTTGCTAATGATTATAAAGTTTTTTAATCAAAAACACGAGTTTATTAAATTATAACTTTATACAATGTGACACATTGTTTTTGGCTGTTTTCCGGCAAGAATGATTAAAAATGTCAATATTTTCCTAAATACATGCTCTCTCAAATGATATACAGGGTGATTCCAGATGTTTTATTTTATTCCTGGTCTGGTGGACAAAGTTACGGAGATAACGCTGCAGGTTACTCAGTAAAAAATTGCAATTTTTTACTGCAGACTGCTTAAATAAAGGAGCTTCTCCAAATGCTATTTATGATGAATGTGTAGTGGAAATTAAATCACCAATGTTAAAACGAACAAGAAAAACTTATTTTGATGAAGCAGGTAATATTGGTTCCAAATGTTTACATCAGATTCAAATGCACATGCACTTCACTGGTAAAAAAGCGATATTTGTTAGAGCTAATCCGGACTTTGAATCAAATGAAATAATTTCTTTTAAAACATATAATATACGCCAGTTTTGTTGATGATCTACTGAAAAAGACAACCTGTTTTTTGGAAAAAGCAGTATTTAATAAAATTTAATTTAATTATTTTATTAAATAATTTTGTACATTAATAACACCACAAGCTCTAAGAACAATATCATCTACTTTTTTAAATAAATTTAGATTAATACAAACGTGTTGTTTTTCAATAACCCTCTCAATATGGATTCACAACGTATTTTATAAGGTAATTTATAACGAATCTGATTGAAGAAAAATGAAATCCTAAAAATACACAAACAAAGTATGTTGACTTATCAATTAATGTTTTGACTCTTTTTATGCTTTTCTGCCATTCCGTTTTTTTGCATCCTTATCAATAAAAATAAATGTTTTGTTAGATGTTTTAATCGTAGTACTTTTACATTCTGGAACCGCACAATATTTATAGCTTTTTTTACTCTGGTTCTGGACCATTGTGTCGAATAGTTTAAATTATTTCTAGACGTTCTTATTTCACAAACATAACACTGTTTAGAGTTTGCTTAAACGTATAATAAAAACTAATGAGCATATAGGCAAGCAAAGTACTGTTACTCTAAGTAGTCATCTAACCGAAAACCGATAGACGCGGTATCCGCTCTCTGAACGAGAGATTTCATATGCGATGACGTCACGCCTGAAATTCGGTTAGAAGCGCTGTTTATTGTTTATAATTTTTTAGGCGACTTATGAGTCTCGCTGAGGTCTAATTTTTTGCACAGAGTCTCAAAATGATGTGCTCTGCCTGATGGTAAAATAAAAAAAATATTTCAATGAGCCCATTGCCTTTGAATTATTCTTGAAATTTGTAATTTTTAACGCCTGAGGTTCGTGCTGCTTCAGGACTATGAGTTAGTGTCAAAAACATTCAATGTACTTCAGTAGTGGGTTTCTCATTGTTTTATGTACAAGACGAGCATTCTTCTTCCAAAATATTAATTTGGCTCATTACTCTGAATACCGTGCATGAACAATGAATACTAGGTTCACTCGTCATCCAAGCTTTAGTGTCAGCATGTCAGCAAATCAGCATAATATTGGCCAGCTATCGTTTTCCCTTTTCCTGAATGATCAATAAAGATTACACCTTTGGAAAAGTAAAACAGTGTGGCAATGACCTTATTGACCGAGAAAAAGGTTTTTGTTTACTTAGGAGCACGTTCCTCGGATGAAATCCATTCGACTGTATTTTTGTTTCTGTGGTAGGAATAATGATGTACCCAAGTTTCATCTACTTTGACATAACGACGAAAAAATTCAGTTGGATTACTTTAGAAGATATCGAAACATTCATTTGAATTTTTAATGCGAGCGAGCTTTTAATCAGCATTTTAGGCAATCGCATCCCGGCACCCACCTTACATATACCTTCCATGCATACCCGTCCGGTTGGTATATTTATTTTACGTACTTTTATTCGACGATCGCTGAGTACAGTTCACATGGCCACTTTTAAAAGGAGAGAACTAACACTTACAAATCATTTCATGGAACATTCAGTTTCCTCAATTGTTTTTCCACGTAAAAAGATTATGTTCAATTAACACTCGAAACTACTTTTTCCCCATATTTACCCAATAAATAAAATAGTTTTTTTTAATGAGTATTAGAATGAATCTATATGTCAGATGTGTGTACAATTTTGACAGATGACATCAGGAACATGGTGGAAACTAACAATCGGCCCTATTCCGTATCACGTTATGTTATTTGACGACCATCGTTAAGTGTGAATTTCTGTAATATAACGATATGTCTAAAAATACCGATTCTGTATCATCATGCTCATAGTTATGTCAACAAGAATCGTTATTTTATCATCGTTAAATTAGCTGGACCAGTTTGACAGCTTGTTATGACTTAACGATATCGTTAAGTGGAACAAATGTCAAAAATCTAATCAGTTTTTGCTATATATTCGTGGTGATTTGTAATTTTTTGCAACCAAACATAAATAATAGGCTGCTAATTATTTTAATCTCGCATGGTTTGCTCTTCCCCCTTATTACAATAGAACGATTTTCTAAAAATTCCAACAGCATGTCATACTGTGGCCTTGTTGTTTTTGGAAGGCGTACTTGTTCTACCATTTATAATTATATTAAGTACACTTAAATGTAAACTTTCCTCGCGTTATATTGTACAAATTGCACTTCTGTCAGATGACCCTTGTCCCTGCTTCTGTCATATGTTTTGATGGTATGTTATATAAAGGTTATACTCTGACGGATCTAACGGGAACCGAATCCATCTCTTTTTACATTCACTGAAGGTGTATCGTTCCATCTCGCTTCGTGAGAATCAAAACTTACTTCTTTTTTAACATATAATTTTAACAATATCGTTAATGAAGCTTGATAGGTAATCACAGAACAGTTAACAATATAGATAAATACGATCGTTATTTTAACATAACGGACCATCGTTAAAAATAACATACATGATACGGAATACGGCTGAATCACAGAATACACCATCCCAAGAAGAAGCGAAACTTGTGCTATTTTACAATTCATTTTTTGAGTGCGCATGTCTGACAGTCGCCATTTTAGGCCCGTTATCTTCAATGACATGTGATTTCATTCTTTACCAAAGAATTTTCTTTGTTGTGAGCTTTTTGATTATTTACATATTTTTTTGTGTTTTGAACGATAAAATTCGTTTACAAAATTACATTTATTAGTTATGGCGCCAAAAACTTGTGCAATTCGTGGCTGTCATTCAAGTGATGGATGATAATAATTGAAAAACACAACAAAACTTCGATATCTATGGAGAAAAGTTTACTGTCGCTTCTTTTTTATAACTTCGTTGTCACAGATATCAGTACATTTTCTCTGGGTGTAAAATTTAGTTGAGAATCTGGTGAAGTGTAACTTTTGACTATATAAATTAAAAAAATTTCATAAACAAGCACTATACTTATTGAAATATTATATCATCATTCACTGAAATTCTTTCTATTGTAAACTGATATTATAAATATAATAATATAATCTATTATTATTGTACTGGTTTTTAGACTCACCCTATCCTACATATAGTGCTACATAAATACATACTTACACATATAATTTCGATAACAATATAGAGAATAAGAATCATTTGGTTAAACAATAGCTCATTATTTTTGATTATGGATGGTACCTACTCCAAAAACAGAAGCTAAAACTTATATTTATAATATTTTCCACAATATTTGTTGAGCTGTTAAATTAACTTAAACAATCCATAAATTGAGTTTAACAATTAAAACTTTGTTGAAACAAGTCATAAAAAATAAACAGTTATTATTTGAGATTCTTTGGTTTCACTTTCTCGCGTGTAGTTATTCAATTTACATTTTGTGAACAATTTTTCTCAGTGTAACTTGATCCGTTATCTGTCAACGTCAGTTTGAAGATCACGAAATTTTGCCCCCAAAACATCAAAGGATTTACGCCGGCTTTCGTTTCTTGTTTGGCTGGTGTATTCTGTGATATAATCACCGTAGCGAAAGTGCTGCAAAGTCACTATTCGGTAAAACCGCCCTGGTAAAATCACCAGTTCTGACACTTTTATCACTTTCCAGCATTGACGGAAACAAACAAGTATATTTTTATTAAAATGGATTGCTTGGCTGTCTAATGAAATACTTCTATTTATCATTTAAGTTCTTTCGCTTATTGCATGTTTTTCCTATTCCAGAAGATGAACGCAACCTACTTCAATACCACTGACGACAACAGTACAAATTTTGATGAAGAATCCTTCAGTGCTCTGTCCAACATAGACCTATTTTACCGAATATATTTAGAACTGTTCACATTTCTGACGATATTATGCGTTATTGCGAATTCTCTATTAATTTTCGTTATACTAAAATACAGAAGACTGAGACAAGAAAAAGAAAATATAATATTACTTAATTGGTGTGTACTTAATACATTTTTCATGATAACCCAACCGGCTACGTTCAGAATTGGAATGTACTGGACTGGAGCGTGGAGTTTTACTACATTTTGTATTTTAGAGCAGACTGAGTATGTAGCTTTATTCGGAGATGTATTACTGATAGAATTGTTGTTTTTGTACTGGTTTTTGAAAGTTTATTATCCTAGTGCACACAAAAAATTAACTCAACATCTTATATTTGCACTTATTATTATATACTTTTTATGTTTTGCATGTGTGGCTTTACACATAGGAACTTGCGTTAAAGGATATTTAGGGTTTTCTGAAGTTATTCTATTTTTCGCTTATATAATTTTTATATTATTCATGATAATTATGAACATAATTCATTTAATAAAACGGAGAAAGTTAGTTCAAACGGCAGCTGTATCAAATATTCCTTATATTTTGAGTAACATATTCTTTTTTGCCGTTTTTCCGTTACTCATAGTCTGTGTTGCAGGTATCTTTGTTAGAGTACATTATTTAGTTGTTATGAGTTTGATGAATATTGCTTTGTTTTTATGTATAATGAATCCAATTTATTTTTTTATAACGTTATATAAATTTGACAATAATTATAATACCTTTTTGGGGTACGTACTAAGATGTAAATGTAATCGATATGGAAATGACGAGATGCAGGAAGAACCAGTTGTTTATAATACTACAGTACAAATACGATAAACAAATTTATTTTAATAATAAGAGAAATGTGATAATAAAAATTTACAAAAGTATTCAAGAGCAATTTTTTTCCGTTACTTATTTTATCTTTTGCACGTTTATTTTTGGTTTGTTCATGTGTTGTCTTTTCCAGAAAAAAATTCTAGATCGAATAATTTTTGATAACGGAAGTTGAAACGTATACAAAATTCAAACTGATAATATATATAGTGTGGTTGGATGCTGCAAAGCAAGTGGCCAAAAATGAGGAGATGAAACAAAAATATATTGTGGTTTTATTCCTATTGAAAACAAACCAATAATAATCAACTAGAAATAACTAATAATTATATAGGATCTATGTGCAATGGGATGACATTCACCGATATCTGAAAGATAAATTGTGTTCCCTCTCTTCTACTTCATTCCTCAGGACAGTCTCATAGTCTAGTAACTCATTTAGTTCCATTTCTTGGAGGAATTTCAGGATATTCGCTGGCTTCGGTTGAGATGAGTGTCCCTATATCCCGCAGTCTCCTGGAGATGTTGCTTAGTCCCGTTTCAGATGGACGCGTATGGAACGCCGGGCGACGGCTCAGCCCGTGCGCTCCACGTAGGAACGCGAGGCGCAGCTTGCTCGTCGTTTAGTTGTTGTTTTCAGATGGTACGACGCGTATACCAGCGTATGTGGTTGAGAGTGCTTCTTTTTGTTGCCGATTCCAACCAATATTTAAGTTGTGAACAGAAAATGGCTAATGATAATAGGTTTATCGATACTGAAATACTTATTAGCGAAGTTGAACAGAGACCCAATTTATGGGATAGTTCTAACGAAGAATATAAACATCGGGACTTGCGGCAAAAATCCTGGGATGATATAGGAACAATAGTAATTGATCAATCAATAGGATGTACCCGTATCCTTATCTTTTTTTGACTTTTTTTTTAAATATAATATGCAGCAATGGCAACAGCGCTAGATGTTTCTCCTTGCATGTTTTTTTTGTTACTACTGTCTGCCAACGACTGTACGCCCCATGTGAAAGTAAAACCACGCGTACACATACGCGTAACCTTTAATACGCACGCGTACCATACGCGTCCATCTGAAACGGGACTTAGGTATACATCAGTTCTTACCTGGCTCTAGTTGCGCAGGAATATATTTTATCATCCTATCCCTACTAGATCCTTTTGATGGACGCACGCGAATTCCCGTCAGGATAACCACTCTACCTGTGTCATAATTGTTGCAAGCAGCGGTCATTTTCTACCTGAATGCGAGTAAGAACACCAAAATTAGGTGCCGAATTGCATGCAACAAGATAAACACAAAATTAAGGAGATTGAGGAAATATAAAATGCATTGAATGGTAGAGGTATTTGTACATTTATTTCAGGAATAATAAGAGACCTAACCTAGCCCCGCCAGGGTAACCTATTAGAGCAGTCCCGATAACAGAACAGATTAAATAAACTGGACGGTAATTCGAGTGCGGGATTAAGATACCTGCAAGTGTTGGACGGGAACTCAAGTGTATTATATTGGTCATTAAGGAATCTGACGGGAATTCGCGTGCACCGCTTCTGATGGTCAAAGGCAATAGCCGATTAATAGGGCATGTCCACGACAGTTGACATTGACAATACTTGGGTGGTAAAACAATAAACAATAGACATGATGAAAAATTATCAAACAACAAACAACTATTAACCCATATTATATATTATTAAATATGCAAGCTCAACAATTAAAATAACTTTAAAAGTACACTGAAGCAAAATCAACTAAAATCAAACACGATCTACCATTATAAATCAGCATAACCTCACTATTAAGTACAACGTGTTCTGAACGCTTTGTTTATTGTTTTACCACCTAAGTCTTGTCAAAATAGTTTGTGACGTCACGTGGACATGCCCTATAAGGGGTCTATTCTGTAACTAATCCTTCAAAATTTAGAGGCTCTTGAAAATAAGTTTCCAACAGGCCTTTGAAAATTTTTTGTTGAAATGCTATTCTACAAGTATACATTTTAAAAGACAGTTAAAAATGATCTATTTTGAAGGGTTCCTTTAAAATTTCAAGTAGAGTATCTGGCAAGAGCGCTTTTGTTATTTAACAGCTAAGCTAGAGACCAGCATTAATATAAAATAAGAGACAGATAATGAAGATAGAGGAACATTTGTATTTGATGGTAGACTAGCCCACAAATATCTCTACATAAACTGTTTTTGGTTTCTTGCTTGCAATTATTATAAGTTATAAAAAATGTCACGGGAGCCGAGAACGAGTGAAAACAAACAGTTCTATCACTTCAATTAACATTCTTGACACTTAATTGGAAAAACGAAAGACTTTTAAATAAATTACCTAGTTGGGATCACTTGAGTCCTCGAATACTTTTTTGGTGTAATCTAAATTCTGCCTTAGAATAGTATATAAATATTGTTAATTCAAACTATTTCAAATATAACCTAACAATTTTAATTACTTTTCGTGGCTTGCAATAAATTCCCCAATCAAGGCTTCATCAGCATCACCTACATACGCCATTTTTGTTAGCGTTATTATTTAAAGACACACTTTAACATCCTTTTGAAAATAATAGTTTTAACGGGCTATTTTGAAGGAATCCTTTAAAATTTTGAGAAAAATGGGACATTTTCAACGGCCTCCAAATTTTAGAGAGAGAGTTACAGACTAGGCCCCTAGCTACGTTAATTTGGGACCCTAGCCGTTTTTAAAAATTGACTCTGGGCTCTTGTTTGGAACGTCTTCTTCTAAACGTTCAGCTCCTAAGATGCATAAAATGCGCTGCAAGAGATTCAGAGTTGAGAAATAGTTATTCTCCTAACAAGTGCGGAAAGTGATACTTTCCCGCACGCGACTGCAGTTGCCTCGAACGACTCGAAATTCGGGCAAGGGCGGGAAAGACACTTTACGCGTGAGTAAGGAACATTATTTTTTCTACGACCGTATATGCAAAAAATATATCGACATATTTTTCAAAAATCATCTCATTTCAACATACATATACAAAGCTTCAACTAAAAACTACTAATTATTATAAATATTAATATTAAGAACCCAATTTGTTGCGTTCTGTAAATTACTTAAAATTGCCAGTCCAGTGAAGTTATTTGGTGTTAACTGGTAAGTAGATGACGTCAAAGAGGATAGCATCGGTTGCAGGTCGCATAAAGATGACGATTACGGTGACGGCAGCGGTTTTGAGTCATTTGTAGATAAAAGAATTTTTTGTGTTGTCAGTAAATTTGACAGAAGTGTCAGACATAGTGAAAAACATTTGTTAGTTTGGAAAAATACGAATTACCAAATGTTATAATTAGTAATTTAAAATTGTCCTCATTTTACTGTACACAGTACACAGGCACAAAATACTCCAATTACGAGTTTTCTACGTTGTGCTTGCAAGCAGCCTCGCAAAAAATCGATATATTTTTTTAAATACTGAAAATATTGTTTGACATGACGGAAATAAAAAAAGTTCTTCTTCATATTTATATTAATAGGTGCCACATGACCAATATACAGCGTTGCTGAAAAGTCTCGCACGTGTGACCCATCACAAAAAAACTTATTTTTTTTTTCTCTCCAAAAATAATCCCAATGTATAACTTGACTCGGATATTATGATAGAAATTGAACAATATTAAAATTATAATTTCAATAAAAACTGCGTGCTACAGAAATTTATAAACTAAACATTTATTCAAGCTGCAAATACTTCATTACAATAAGTGCTCAAAATGCTGGCCATTTGTTTGTTGACAATGATACAATTTCTCTGCAAAGCTACGAATAGAATCGTTGATAATTTGTGGAGTAATTCCCTGCATTTCGAGACGTATGCGATCTTTCAAATAGTTTGAGTTAGTTGATCTGTTCACGTAAACGCGGTCTTTCAGGTATCCCCAGAAAAAAAAATGGAGTGGTGTCAAGTCGGGTGATCTTGCCGGCCACTCAATTGCACCTCTTCGACCAATCCATCTCTGAGGGAAAATTTTATTTAAATATTGCCTAGCGTCTCTTTAATAATGTGGAGGTGCAGCATATATCTTGTTATCATATATCACCGGTCAGCGTACCTTCAATGAAAAAAGGACACATTTACTTTTTGTGGACGCTGTGTATGAACCTCCTCCATCCAGTGCGGATTACAATCTGACCAGTACCAACAATTATATCTGTAAACAGAACCGTTCAAGCAAAATGTGGCTCACACAAAGGAAACTCTTCGTCGCAATAGAAAAAAAGAATCCAACTTTTGTAACTACTAACAAATTAAAAAAATGGGAGGCTTACGACTCATAAAAGATATAAAAAAAATTATGAAGACAAATTATAGCCAATAAAACGCTCTATTGATATATCATAAATTGTTTCCATAAACTTGATTAATTTTTTTCATATACTTTACTGGAGCGTCGAAAAATTGAAAAAATATCAAAATATATTACTAACTCAACTTTAACCTTGAATAAATTTGGAAATATTGAAAATATAAAAAAAATTTTATATGTGCCCTTTTTTGTAGAACGGCAAATTTTATACCAGAATATATCTCAGTCATTTCGCAGTAATTGCTATAAATTTCCAAAGCATAAGACAATTTTGTTTTAATGTTACTTAAACTGAAAATAGGAATCATGAATGCGGCACATAAATATGAAGAATTCAAACTTTGACAGTCATGTCCAACAATATTTTTAGTATATTTGAAGGAAAAAATAATCATCGATTTTCTGGAAATAGTCCAAGGGACATAATAATCCTTATCGGAATTAGTTGATGTTGGATTTCAATTAATAGTGGTGACAAGAATCAGTAACAAATAACCATAATTCTTGAAGCCATCGCATCAAATTAATAAATCTTTTCCAGTGTCTCATATCTGTTTTATATGCTATATTATTGGGTTGGGGTGGTGCCGTATATTCTCACTCAAGACCACTTGATGTGATACCAAAAGGAATTCTACGAATCATTTTTGGCCAAAAATACGTACTCACGTTATTCGCAGATACTGGTTTGATGAGCTCAAGACAATTATATAATGTATCAGATTATAATTCATTCTCATGGAAATATGAATCTATAATAGGAGGTAAAACACAACTACTGTACAAAATACGAAGAAAAAGGCAGTTGCTGTCTTCGCTTTACATAAAAATATCAATTATCGATGTTTTCTTAACGTTGCATCAAAAAAATACAATTCCTTCACTGACCAAAGTATATAATAGTTATTTACGTAACTAGTTATGGAAAAAAAGATATTATTCAACAAGATTAATATTTGCCAAAACGAGCGCTAGCGAGTTCTGCAAAATACGTGAGTTCATAACGTGTTTACGTACAACGTTTTATCTAATTCCGCGCTTTTATAATATTTCATAAAATCTTCAATTACAATGGTAATATTAAAGTGGATTCAAATGTGCTCAAAGTATTGTTACTATGAAGTTTTAACCCAGAAAATTGACTTACTTCAAATAACTGTGTCCTTAATAATGTTGCTTTCAATGTTTATAAATCTTAAAATACTATTGAATTAAAATTATGGGGTAATTGTCAGTTGAAATAATGAAATAATTGTCAGTTTTGACAGTACTTACCAAATTAATAAATTATTCTTTGGAACTCATGTAAACAGTTTCGTAAAGTTTTTACATAACTACTTTTCATAACTGATATATGAAGTTTATGAAAAATGTGACGTTACCTAACGTCAAGGAGTGACTTAAAGTGTAATAGATATTTACGTAATTAGTTATGAAAAGAGCGATATTGTTCAACAAGCGTAATATTTGCCAAAACGAGCGCTAGCGAGTTCTGCAAATTACGCGTGTTGGACAAAGTCGCTCTCTTCATAACGTGTTTACGTACAACGTTTTATCTAATTCCGCGCTTTCATAATATTCAATAAAATCTTCAATTACAATGATAATATTGAAGTGGAATCAAATGGTGTTAGAATTATTGTTACTATGATGTATTCACCCAGAAAATTGACTTACTTTAAATAACTGTGTCCTGAATAATGTTTTCAATGTTTATAAATCTCAAAATACTATTGAATTAAAATAATGGGTTAATTGTACAGTTTAAATAATGAAATAATTGTCAATTTTGACAGTACCCACCTAATTATTGAATTATTCTTTGAAACTTATGTGGTATCTCTATGTTGAAACATAAACAGTTACGTAAAGTTTTTACATAACTACTTTTCATAACTGATATATGAAGTTTATAAAAAATGTGACGTTACCTAACGTCAAGGAGTAACTTAAAGTGTCACATTTGATAGCGGAGTTAGATAAATGATTTTTAAATTGTATAACACTGATAAAATAATTATTCGAACAATACATAATAGTTATTTTCGAAAGATATGACATAAAACATTGAAAATTGAGAGTGAAAAAATTAAAAAAAGCATAATAGAACCTACCAACTGCTCTTGGCGTCCTTTTGCAAAATTCCTTCCACAAAACTCCCAAATATATGTGTCTATAGAAAACTAACTCAAAATATTCACATTGCGATAATATGTATCAACAGAAAATAGGGGCTTGGCGTTGAAAACATTTTAGTAAAAAAGTGTAATTCCCATACACAACAAAAATAATAATATCTGATATCTACAGAACAATTGAATGATCCTTATACAACTAAAAAGGGCCCATTTTTATACAACTGTTTGGTTGTATAACAGTTCTATTAAAAGTTTATACAACTCTTATATGACTGTTTAATACACATTTATACAACTACTATAAAATGATTTAATAGTGTGTCATGTAGTCACATTTATAAAATGGGATTGAAGCGGCACTATGAAGGTCTTACAAAATGGTTATATAATGCAATATATTTTTTTATAACGCTGTTATTTCGAGCACAATGGAAACATTTTGTCATCTAGCAGTTTAAGAGCATTTAATTTTTTAGTGAAGAATATCAGAACCAAATTATTTTTCACTTTGAACGTGCATCCTACATCTCATTTGTAGAAATGGAGACTTATCAAAACGACTTGGTCCGATTGGGCGGACATCGATAGTAAAATGATAATTTCATTTGGATGGTTTGATAGCACAAATTTTAATGCGCCGCAAATTTCACTGATAGATTATAGGTATATATTTGGCAAGAAAATGAAGCGCTACAATTCCGGTTAAGTTTCAAGTAGATAGGTACTTAAAAAAAATAATAGAATAAAAAATCCTAGAATACTTTTTATTTTATGATTTAAATAGTTTATCACTTCATATGGATATTCTTTCACAATTTAATTTTATAAATAATGATACAGTCACATTTTTCAACATAGTTTCATGTTCAATTGATCATAATAGCGACGATTATTTAGGCACTATACAACTAACCTGACAAGTTTCAATCATATTGAGATTCGCGAAAAGAAGAGGTTGTCAAATCTCATAATATGGTAATAAGATTTTTTCCTACGACCACGTATGGAGACGTTATAAAGCACGTTTTTTCATTTGGAAAGTAGCTCATATCACCATTGCATTGTTATTTGGAGGAAAATTTAATTCATGCACTAAAAATGCCATATGTCACGGTGTTTTGTCATTATGACAGCGAAAAAAGTTTGCCCTAACTTTTCTAGAGACCAAAAGGAACCTAACTTTTGAAAGCATTACAACCAGCATTGTAAACAAACTTTTGATGACAGTATTTCAATTTTTCTCAAACTTGCGTTGTCAGAAAAGTATCTTATTTAGGAAATGTCGCAATTCAATAACGGCCGTATTCGCCGTATACTTTTAAGCTTAGCTCAAAAGTATACGGCGAATACGGCCGTGAATTGTACTACCAAACTACACTTTTTTTTAGTTAAAGTAAACTTGACGAATTTTGTTGCCATTATATAGGCAATTCAACTCAGGAATGTCCGTAGTAGTCCGAGGCAGTGTTTTTCGTTAAATTGCCAGGCAACAAAATTCTCATTGATGTCAAGTTTACTTCGACAAAAAAGCTCTCGTGTAAGTGAAAAAAGCACACGTATTAAAAAAAACGCACGCTCGTATGATTTGATAGAAATAATTAGGTATATTGTGAAGGTATTACTCACTGTCAATATAACCGTTTCTCACATCACATTCATATTATATATCGGAATTTCTGGCTTTTTTCGGATTATACGAGAAACTTATTTCAATGTGTCAATGAGAGAGAGAGTACTATAGACAACTTTACTTACTTACTAAAAGGAGATCTGACATATTTGCATTTTGAATGCAAATTCGTCATGTGAGGAATGTCAAATCTCTTTTTTATCAGAGTGAAACTGACTATTATAGCTGTGGCTAGAATGGCGGTTCACATAAAATAAATAGGTTAAAATTCTCTTTCACCTATAAAACTTTTAGGTCAACGTGACAACCATGCTTCAGAGTGTTTAAGAAGGCTGCACAGATATCTGCATCATGGTAACATTCAGTTGTTCAACGTGGTTGTGTGCGACTAGCGGCACTATACAACATTTATAAAATCATTTGCTTCCCAACCTCAAAGTGGTGTATTTTGATATTGTTATTGTCTTGTCGGTCATATCAATTTGTGTGAATAATGTTTAAAATAGTCGAGACTTTTGAGAAAGGTAACGAAGAACTCTCTCTCTCACTCAATTCATATACTTTAATTGTATGTGTCACCCAACAAAATAAGATATTTCAATGCAAAAGTCACTCCAGTTGTAAAACGCAGATTTTGGAACGAATTTATTCTGTCATACACAGTTTTATCCTATAAGACATTTATAAAGGAGATGGGCTTATAGTATTCAAAGTTCAGGTATAAAATTGTTTTATAATGCAACGCAATTGAATGCTATAAAATAGTATACAACATTATACAGCTTTAATAGGACAAGCTTAAGTAACTATATTATAATGTTGTAACTGTTAGTTATATAGTATATTATAGAACTCTTATACAATAGGTATAAAAGTCTCACAAAATTATATTTTGATATTGTATAAACTTGCTTTATAAGGTATTATATCATTTTAAAAGAAATGATCGTATAATGCGTTTTAGCATATATTGTAAAAGTCACTATAGAATCATTTGATACAACAACTTTCTTTAAAAAACAAAATTATCGCAACAAAAGGCTTAATAAAAACAAACAGTTCTCAAAGCAACGCTATTCGACTGTTTTACAACAATTCCATTTCGCTAGTTGGGATATTGTATATTTTAGGTCAGATTATTTGATACGAAATATAGTCTGTACAGAAAGTACGAGGAGTAATAAACCCTAATTAAGTATGCAAAACCTTTACAGGGAGCACCATGAAATTTTTGAGAAATCTCTTACTTTAAATTACATTTCTTCCGTAAATCTAAAAACCAGGTAGATCGACCCCGTATTTGTTTCAGTTGTAGCAAAATTTAGGGTTCCTTCATCGTTAAAGGATTAGCAGATAAGCAATAACGCAATGCAGTGG
>CAJUYH010004357.1:0-27632 GCA_910591685.1 Galerucella tenella
AGGCCCTTCCACACTTCTAATGCACCAAGTATCCATAGTAGGATACATACATTACAAAACAAAAAAAGTTATTTTACAATAATTTTTCAATGGCCCTGGTATAAGCCTCATCAAATGAATGTCAAATAATGATAATTGATTTGTTGATATGTATTCCATAGGAAATGTTTCTTCATGTTGACTTTTGGGATTTTTTCTGAATGCTAGTAAAGAAAATAGTGTACCTAACACGTGCGTAAAATGACTTTTCCGCACGCGATTGCTGGCCGAACTCGCTAAAGCTACGTTCGGCCATTTGCAATAGCGTGCGGAAAAGTTAGGTAAACTACTATTTCCGCCTCTCTCGAATTCGCTTGAATCACTCATTTATTAGATATCATTCCATATTTTGTTGATTTATTATAGAGTACCTAACCACAGATTACAGATGGTGTACTCTGTGACCTAACTTACTTTGATACTGTTAATTTGTCAATTGACAATAGCATGCTATCTGTCCTAAATTCAAAAACCGGATGTATCTATTAAATGAAGTCAAATTGTTAATGTGAAAATCGTTGAATTAAAATAAAATTCACTGATTTCTACAATTTTCCAAATACAGGGTGTTCTATAAATAAACCGTAAAATGTATGCTTATGTATATGTATAATATTATAATATAGTATAGGTGGTCAATGCCGTATAAGTTATTTTATTGTTGACGAACCATGTAGAAGTAGAACTACTTTTCCTCCCTAGGTCGGAAATAGTATATTACACTCCAAAGTGGGAAGAGTTTCATTACTGTATCAAGCTATTATATCTGGGAGACTTAAAAGGAATCTACGAGGGATGCTCGTAGGGACGTTTCAAGTACCTACTTTAAATTTGAATTCAAATAATCACATATTCTATTCAAAATTAAGAGAAATATTATGTTAAAAAATTTCTCGCAATTCGCAATTTTCAAATAGATCGCTTCAAATTTAGATATCACATAGGTAAATCTAATTGTAAATTATATATTTGACCGCTTGCCAGTGGTCAGCTTTTTTATCCGTACACGTACGGATAATTTTTTTACCGTACGCGTATGAATAAAGGCCACTTTCCATAGAACTAGACAGTGCGATCACTTTCCTATGTGATCGTAGGAAAATCCCATTACGTTAACTTTCGTCCATGATACTAAAACTATTCCACTACCTCATGTCTAGTTACCTGCTGTCACTTTACCAGTGTCAGTATTGAATCATTTCAGTTTGTGTTTGTGGTGATTAGATTATAAATCAAGCGGAGCAAATCTATGCGGACTTGTTACATATAAAATGAAAAAGGGAAAAGAAAAAAACTTATTGTGAATTCATGGAATTGAGAGCTCATAACCAAGTACATATTTGTTATCGGAAACTGTGATGCTTGCATATTTCACAGAATTGTAAGAAACTTCAAAGGCATCGACTTTGTGGTCTATATATTCGATATTGAAAACAACATTATGAATAAATAATGATATTAATATCGGTAAATATCCCAAGTTACGTTTTCTTTTGAAGCGGAAAACCAGTGATTTTAAAAGTAAGAAGTCTAGAACCTTTTCTGCACATTAAATAAAGACTTTTTCAATAAATGCAGACGATTCAAAATATTTTCCTACAAAGGTAAGGTAATTGTTCCAACGGATACTTCATAGTACTAAATAAGATTTTAGGTGGTTTCAATGTTTGAAATTTTTGGCGCTTGTCGCTGCCACGAATTGGAAGATTTAACAATGGCATATATCAAAGATATATAGCGAAAAAGGACTTCTCATTGAAATACCTAAGACAAAGACAAATGTATCACGTTCCTTTGATAACAATGGTTCATTAAGTTATTAAAAATTATGTCAACTAAATTATTATTATTGTTTTTGTCATTATTGGGTATTAACTATGGGCCATTCTCTATATGCTTCATTTCATTGTTCATGAATTCTGTTGAACAATTTAGTTAGTTTATGCTTTATTTATCATAACAATGAAAAAAATACATATTTAATAAACTAGATAATCAAGAAATGTACAATACATGTACCTATAATAAGTAATATAAATGAAATAGTTTAAGCAAATAAACAAACAAACTGAACCAAAAATGAACAGGAATATGTATAAAGTAAACAAGAAATAAAGTGAAATATAATGCGAGTAGAATAAATAAAACATGCACAAAATAAAGTATAAAGAGCATATTTATAGTATATTAAGTATCAAGAACGGTAAGGGATTTTTACCGGTCGACAGCAATTTTGCTGGAGATCGGTATTACCCTTAACGTTCGAAATGCTTATACCATTTTTTGCGCGATCGTATTGGAATAAGCTTCGAATGAGATAATTTAAATATCTTCGGAATGAACGGAATGTCAAAAGTGACATTTGTACTTCTCGATCAGTTTAAAATATAATTAGCATTCTGGTGAAATTGATCACTTTTATCACTTTTTATATTGATCTGTTCGATTCTGTTCATTAAAAAAATATAAATCTTCTTATTTTTTTTGTTCCTTCTGTGTAATGAATGAAGTAATATATTATTTAGGACCACTCAAATGTATGTGGGGCTAAGACGTCGGTAAGTAATTCACTTACCTACGTCTGAACGGTAAGTACATCACTTACCGACGTGTTAGACTTAGAAACCAGTAAACACAACCTACCGTCCTGACAACCGATGCTGTAAATAGACAAAAAAGATCGATCACGCAAAAAAGAGTATAAAAAGTACTGTGTAAGCAATAAAATATAAAACTAAGATAAAAAATGTAGGTAGGTAGGTACTTTATTTATCAATTCCAATTTCGAAATTTTATATATTTTGCTCCTTCATTTATAGACATAAGTCCATATTGCGAAAATGTCGTCAATAGATCTCCACCAGAATATTAATTTTCATTTTTAATTATTCACTATCCAGGCTTCAAAATGTTAACAGGTCAATATTTGATGAAATTAGTGAGAGGCAATAGCCCATGGCAATACCAAAATTCGGTTCATGAAAATCGTTAGGGTATTGAAAATATGTTTTCGTTAATAATTCTACTATTGTTGCTACGCTTAATTTGGTCCATTCTGTGATTGTCTAATCAAATTTTAATTTTGATTTAAAACGTTAAATTGAAAATGTGGAAAATCTGGTGAGAAGAAGAAGAAAATTAACAAAAAGAAATCAGGCGTATGCCCGAACTTGTCCAATTTCATTTTGTAAAATTGATATTCTAGTTAAAATCAGGAGCGTAAAGTTTCCACATTTTGTAGTTTAACACAAAACTAGAATATTAAAAATGCATTTTATCCACAAGCGTGCGAAGAAGTGAGTTTGTTAAGTTTTTGGGGCGTATGCTGACATTTAAATATTAAAAATATATATTTGCATGGTTTAAGTTCACCAAACGACTGAAAAATTGGAAAATTTGGAATTTGGAATAAAATATTTTTCATAAATAATAGTCATTACAATAGTTTTCATAAGTCAATTCAACATCACTTCCCGACCAAATGACACAGTTCAAAGTGTGGACAACTAGAACATCATTAAAGGTGGATTCATGCAATGTTCATTAACATTAAATTTTCATTATATTATATATTTAATCACATTCACACAAGAGAGAGAGTTGATTACCATAGCTTTCCATATTTTAATGGTTGATTTTCTAAGGAGATTTTAACCGGCGTTATTAGGTCGCAGTGCTATTTCCACCAATGCTAGTTTGTTCGTTGCTGTTTTTGTTCTGCGTTATTATTGTGCAGCGCTATATTGTCCAGCGCTATTTTGTCCTTCGCTGTTTTTATCCAGCGCCATCTTGCCCACCGTTGTTTCACCTAGCGTTATTTTGACTGACGCTTCTCTCCGTACAGTGGCAAACATCTTTGAAGTGCTGAAACTCGAATAGATACTTATATTCAAATAAATACATTTAATGCTATTGAATTGAGATACTCTCAGTTTCACACCACCCAGGAGGTAGAGCTAGGAGCGCGCTTTTTTTATATTGATCTCCCCAAGAGGCCTAATCCACTCAAGTAATCATCAATTGAATGGCAGCACGAACAGTAGATTATAATTATTAAAGGCAGTTGCTTATTTCGCCTATTTCCATGGAAGGGTTTTGATGAGAAGCTGCTGGGTAGTGGCAACACATACCCTGTCTCTAAATTAATGAAGACGGTTCATTATTTCGCCTACTTCCATAAAAGTTTTAACATGAAACTGATGGATAGTGGCAGCACACTGTTCTCTAAATTGATGAAGACGGTTAAATATTTCGCGTAAATAGGAAATGAACTCTCCGATTTTCAAATTGATATTATTACTAACGGAAGTGAACCATGAAATCAGAAATAATCCCATGATATTCTTTCATCAACTAGCAACTACATCAACAACTCGAGAAACGAAGTCTAAATCCATGGTCTAAATCATGTCTAAATGTCAATTTTTTTATTATTGATCTGACAGGAGTAGTTTGTAACGTCAAAACTTTTATTCGAAGGATATTTAACAATGTCAAATTTATTAATTAAAATTGAAAGTGCCGTTGGTATTGTTTGAAATATTAATATTTCCATTTTTCAAATCTTAGGAAATGGTATTTAAATTAATACCATTGACATTCACAGAACTCAATAAGGTTGAACTTCCATCAAAATACAAATTAGTTTATGTTTTTCTCATTTACATGACAACGCAAGGTGTACATCATATACGTCACGAATTCAACCATTTGATATTTAGTTGAAGTTTCCATCTATGATTTTCATTTCTTGTTGTTGTAGTAGTTATAGACCGGTATTTATAATTTCAAAGTGCACCAATAAAAAAAAATATCGTAAATTATTCGTGGATAACTGGTCTTTACAACACAGCGGACAAAAAAGTACTTTTTTGTACGCTGACGGCCATACAAAAAAGTAGAATTTTTAAAAGGGAAAATAATTATTAGTTGAACTTTTAAATGTTTTTATCATTGCACCATGTGAAAAATCTTTCGTAAGCATGATTATAAACTCTACTTGACTTAGTTGGAATTAAATCATTCGTAGCTGCCTTAGCAATGTCAACAACGTCGGGCGGTGTACAGTTGGGTTCTGAATCCGACATAATATAATCTAAGAGAAAATTTCAGTACACTTTACTACAACAAACGAAATTTTGATGCTCAAGTACTCACCAAAAATGCATAGTCCAATTGTTGCTTTAAATCACTTACAATATTTCTGACATTATAAAATATTATTGAACTGTCAAATTTGTTTTTGACTTGGCAATCACAAAACCAGTAACCACGGAAATGTAGTGCGCAGTTTTATAATTATTATTCTCTAAATTTATCAACTTCGTTGCAATCGTTTAGAATTTTTATTTAAATATGAATTATTTCTATAGTCTGGATGCCGTTTGCGGAAAAAATAGCATGTTTCATTCGGAGCAAAAGCACTTTTTGTGGCTCGTCTGAAATTGTCGGCCTCACTAACGTTCGGCCATCAAACATTTAGACTCGCCACAAAAAGTTATACTTTTACTCCTAATAAAACAATATACTATTATCATCATTTAATCTTGACAAAGGTAGCTGGAACGCTACCGAAACGTCGAAATAAAAAATAAAAAACATCATTGTGGTTCCATTCCCAAAAAATAAGAGAAAAAATTACTTTGATATAGTCCACCCCAAACGATTATTCCATAACGGATTAAGGATTCAACTATGGATTGATATGTAATAATATTAATAATAATAATAATGTCTTCATTATTTCTCAGAACAAAACAAAAGTAATAATAATGCAGTATATATAGACAAATAATAGAGAAATAAAGGGCGAAGTTCATTTCCTGCAAGCACATAGAGCACCTGCAAGCAATGCTCTATCATAATTAAGAGTTTTTTTCCAAAATGTTCCGTATTAAATAAACTTTGTAAATCAATTTTTTGCTTTTACTTGTCAAGTACCGAATGTGAGCCCCCCATTTTAAATTTTTATCAATTAATATTCCAAGATACTTAGTACTATATTAACTTTTTCAATATTAAAATCAGAATCAATGTTAATCTGATTGTATATTGGTCTTTTTGCATGAAGGGAGCATGCGATGTAAACTGTTTTTGAAACATTCAAAGTTAATTTAAAGTATTCTAGCCAGTTTTTCACCTTTTTCATGCCAAACACGACTGAATGCCTAACCTCATCCCAACTTTTGTGTGTGTGAGGTTGTGATATTGACTGCGGATCCTTGCGGTTCATCCCAACTTTTACCATAAAAAACCAGTGCAGTATCATCTGCATAAGATAATATTGTACCACTTAAATTTACAAGGGAGTTAATGTTAATTTTTAATATTTGATATTAATTGATATATTGCATCACATGTACTTATACCACTTTGAAATCCAAATTGATTAGAATTTAGTACCTTTTTATCAATTAAATAACTTTATAACACTTCCAAAAAAATTTAAGCGGAACTAGTAATAAGACTTATTGGCCTAAAGTTTGATATATCCTTTTTAGAGCCTTTATAAATTGGGCTTATAATAGTTGTTTTGAATTCCTTAGGTATCCCACCAGTTTCGAAGATTAAATTGATTATGTGTATAAGGGGTTTTAAAATATACAGATGGCACTGCTTTATTAGTTTAGAAGTTATTCCATCATAACCGGGGGCACTATTTCTATTTAGGGAATGAATACATTGTATCACATCATTTTCATCAACAGAATTTAGTACCATAGAACTCATAACATTTGGTAATATTTCTGGTTCATGCATTGCTGTATCTATTTTATTTGCCATATATCAAGAATACTTATTGCAGAAATTGGCCTTTTTGTTGTTTATAAAAGCTTTATTATCAAAATCCAGAATATCGAGGTCATTATTAGATTTTTTATTTGTCTGTTCATTAATAATAATATAATAACATTCATAATAGGGCATTGAAAATACCTACATTCTTTTTCTTCACCTGCAGTCACAATCACAAGTCTCCTTCCTTCTGAGATTGGGTTTTTCAAACCTCTAATGTATATCGTACCATCCCTTGGATTGCACATAGAAGCTGTGAGTGTTTGTTTTATCAGTATGCACAATATTCCATCCTTATATTCTTTATCTAATTATATTTTTGGAACTTCAGTTCTTTACGTCAGGTTATGTTTGAGCGACCAGGTGTCGCGACGCAAAAGATCTGACGTTACGTTGCTTCGTTATGTGCCTTGCTTTCGTGCGTGTGCTCTCTCCTGAGTCTCCTGAGTCCTGGTTTCTAAGTTTAACACGTCGGTAAGTGATTTACTTAGTGTTCAGACGTCGAAAAGTAATAAATAGCATAAAAACAATTTCACCAGAATGCAAAATATATTTTAAACTGATCGAGAAGTATAAATGTCACTTTTGACATTCCATTCATTTCGAAGAAATTTAAATTATTCCATTCGGAATTTATTTCAATACGATCGCGCAAAAAATGGTATAAGCATCTCGAACGTTAAGGGTAATTACAACGTTTGCATGTAGATTCCTCTAGTGAAATTGGACAAAATGATATGACGATTAAGGGGTCTAGCACATTTACTTTTCGAAATACAGGGTGTTGAAATTTTGGAAACGAATGTTTCAATTCGATAACTTTAAAATGAATGGATAAATTGATTTGACATTTGGCAGGTTGTTTTAAAATGTAAAAGGGCATATTTTGATAAAAATAGTATTTTGTGCAAGTAGTGTGGATATGATGGCCATATCGCACGAGGACGAAGTTTGAGCACGACGCCGTAGGCGGAGTGCTCAAGCGTTCAAGTGCGATATGGACAATCCACACAAGTCGAACAGCATATTTTTTCTACAACCCACTTAAGAAAAAATCTAGAAAATAAAAATTTCTATAAACTGTAATATAACTTTAAATTGAAAATTTGACAATTCAATTTTATGTTTTCACTAATTTTTTTGTGGTAAACGTACAGTGCTTGAATGTCCAATTTGTATGATGCTACGATTTCCCTTCTTCTGTTATAAGTAGATGTTGCCAGACGGACTGCCTCATGAAGGGTACCGTACCATTATCTATAATAATGAATATTCTGCTAAATATTTCAAACGTCTACCTGTTGTCGTTATTGATATCAAGCAGAATAATTATTTGAAAATAAAATTAACAATAAAAAAAACTTTTTCACGGGGAATCGAATCCGGGTCTACCGCGTGAGAGTCTGGTTTGCTTACTACTCGACCACCGAGAGATATGCAAATTGTTTATCTATAACGTCAGATGTATTACATAATTTTTGCTTGAAAGGAACTGAAGTTCCTACCGTGTGTCCCGCGACACGTTCTACCTTTTTAAGAAAGTAATTCTTTTATGGCGAATATCATGTGATTAAATAATCACATTCCTGTTATCTTTTATGCGCTGACATCTACAATATTCCTAAATAAATAGTTATGCATGTTACTTTTCAATATTTTTCATTTCACAATGTTTATTCTAGCTTCATTTTACTTTTTGTTCCGAGTTTGCTTCATCCATTTACCAATTTTCCTTATTAACAAAATTATTTTCACTCCGATAATTGATCAAAACTACTTACCCAAAGCACATACTTTTCAACAGCCGCCACAAAGAAGTTTTCTTTAACGTGAGCTCGGGTAAAACAGTGCACTCAATGCAGAATGCCTACAAAAAAATAAAAATATATTTCTATAATATGAAACTATTTATTGAGCTATTGAAACTTATTCTAGCGTAAAAGCTCATATGAAAAGTTAAGTGACAGAGTTTCTTGTAATTAATTTCAGTATCTTCATTGTACTTCAAACTCAATTGTTGAAGTAGGAGACAGTAGCAGATTTTTCCTAATTTTTCTGTTCTTTAGTGATTATAGGGAACATTGATTGCATTCAAATCAACGTTATAAAAACAGTTAAAATTTTTCGTAATAATAGTTTCCATTCATAAAACTCACTCCGTATAGCTTGGATCTAACAAAAAGACAACAGTGCTTTACTTTCGAATGATAAAATGTGTCACGATACTGAGAGTTTTTTGGGCTTTTGATTACTTCATTGGAGACGTTATGACACTTAGCCGCGTGACGGAGTAACATTGCCAACTTTATTAATATGAACATTCAGTTCTATGACAAAAGTTTTTACGGCAGATGCTTCAGTTTTATTATTGTTTAATGAAATCTGTTTTCATTGTAACCGTCACAAAGATAATTCACATAAAGCCCATAAGATTTCCATAAAAACGATTCATTAAGGAGTTACACGAAGGAAAATTAATTTGAAAAATTTGGTTACTGAATATAAGAGGATTAAGTTTCCATAAATGCCATCGGGAACTCCACACGAGCCAAATTTTATGTGTGAATATACTTTTAGACAGTGTGTCCCTTTTGAAATTCACAATGGACGATTGAGGACAGAAAATAACTGAAGCCAACAATTTTATTGGATCCACAATTTTGCTAGTGAACGCTTGAAGCTCTGCAATGACAGTTCGGCATATTGTTCTGGAGGGTAACCGGTCAGTTGGAATTGGAGCATGATTGAAGCCGTTGAAGCTTGTGTAATTTGACATGTGCTCTAAGTTGTCAGACATACTAAGTATAGTTTGGCAAGTTTATCTGAAGCTACGGGGCGTCGGTAAGAGGCGAGGAAAAACATGGCGTATATCTGTCAAACGTACAAATGTCGTACGGTACCTATTTTACCAAGTAAAACTGAAATTACAAAGGTAACTGACAATACCAACGCCACTGGATAAATCAATATCAGTCAATTGACAAAGTGAGAGGGAAGAACATACGCACGCGCTTGCCAATAAAAAGTCACCTGGTCGATAAAAATCACCAATTATGTAATCGGAGGGTGTAGTCATTATGGTTTCCGTACAACGTTGCCAGAGCTTTAAGAAGCCCATAACAAATTTGGAAAAGTGTTCTTTTTTAATATTCATGAATTGGAAAATAATGTTAATAGAATAAATCCAAGGAAACAAGCACATTATAAAATTAACGTTCAATCATATTTTTAATATTGTTAATAATAAAAAGACCCATTTATAATTAGTATCACTACATAATCAGTACTTCAACTTTTTCATAGTTAAACGTGGCAATGTCGAATGTTTTCGACTGCATTCCTTTCACGGTTTCAGATAAACTTGCCCAAGTATAGACCAATGTCAACGTAATTTATTTCATTTCAATGATGAGAACTTAACAAATGACACATGGCGCGGTCAGTAAATTGTCTTTGAATTGAATTAAATAATAATTGAAATGTTTGACGTCAAAAAAAGCAATCAACAGATGAATTCTGTTATTACAACGAGAGTCAAAGGGAACAGAGTCAGACGCAAACCCTTATTTTTGAATATAATACCTATATTCACTTCGTTTTTCCTGTCAAATCCCTCATATCCGCTGCTGACATCTGCTTTCCAACTAGTGTAGGGATCCAGTCATGTTTTCCTCTAAAGCAATGGGCTTTCCTAAAATCATATTTGAAACCTATTGATGAACAGAAACTAACTGATATGGGTACCTTGATTCATTGAGGTGGCTCTGTTTCAAAACACTAAACCAAGCATCAAACAGTTGCACAAGGAGATCAATTGAATAGTCACCTCCCTTGGTTAAAACAGCCGAAAATCGGAAAAAATATACCATTCCAACACTAGAAATGGATGGCATTTTTGACAATTTTATGAACTTATTGCTTATAACAGTCCATCATCCGTTGTTTACCAGTGAACAATGGAAGCTAAATGGCATATGATTTGTGCTCTCCAGAACAATATGGCTGACATGCTAGTGACGTCATTCTTGGATAATATATTCATATGATGATGTTAACGTCTCTTTTCAATCGCTTACCTTTTTTTAGCCTAGTCATATTAGCTCAAAAAACGTTTAGACCCAGCAAATATTTCTAGCAGCAATTCTCCTTTCTTTGAGGTGAGGAATTGTAAAATATCGATCCTAGGAAAAAATTGATTGCCACCAGAATTGTAGCTTAATTCGAAGTATCTTCTATAATCACAATTTTTTGAGTGTAATTGAGAATGAGCGAGTTATTCGATAAACAAAAATTGACGGATTACGCAACGGATCGAACACCACGCAAAATAAAGTTTAAACTGCCATTGATCCGACCAACGAACTCCGAAGGAACATTGCTACTTGAAATTTCCTCCAAATCAAATCCAAATCTGATTGGGCTATTACTACTTAAGGAATTTGAGTACAAATATAATATACAATGTGATAACGAAAATGTACTGCAGTCAGCACTATTTATTCTCAATGGATCTCCCTATATATTTATAGACAGATTCCAACTTACTGTAACATTTATGGTCTATTATGAGTAACTATGAGCAAAAACTCAATAATACACTTCCATCTAGCAAATAATTTCTCCAATCTTTATTCAAAGTGTTTAGTCAAGTCCTATCTTGAGCGGTACAAACCTGATGATTTATTTCAAGACAACCAAAGGTAATGATACATGTTACTGAAGTATTCAACATGCACATAAACCTGACGTGAAATTTTTGCTTTTTACTTTGTCAAAACTCCCAACTTAAAACTGAGAGCCTCTATGACTAAATTGTTAAATAAGTAGGTACTCGAACATAACTGGCAACACGGCACCTAAATCAACTTTCATTCCAAGATTTTGTTCAGCGATACAAAATTTAACTTCCTGAGTATCAACAAAACTTCTTTCAAGCGAATTTCAGGTATACTTCTCCGACAGCAAACCTTACTCAAATTGTTCATCTAAATCTACTCCAAACTCCTGATTTCTACATTCCTGCAACTCAAAACCTCTGTTTTTACACGTGAGAGCTTTTGCAGTAGGTAAGCATGCCCTGTCATATCACAGGAAAATCACTTCCAATTTATTGCTGGACATTCATTGTTATCCAAATGTATATGACAACATCTTCTACACTTCTGCTTTCGACTATACGACTGACTTGGACTACCACTTTGATGACTATGACCACAATACGACTTATTTCAATTCTCTTGGCCGGACTCGAATCGGTTTTGACTTGACTTATACTTGTGATATACTTCATCCAAATTATGACCAGACTCCGACATTATAGTTTAAAACCTGACTCTCGGCTAATCCCATAGTAAAAGCGATTTTTGGAGTTGCCCCGAAGTAATGATCTTTCTCCAACAACTTTTGTTTAATATCATGATACCTAAATTCAGATATCAACCTGTCTCTTGAAGCATTGTTCAAAAAGTCACCAAAGCTACAATTTTTTACATACTTGCAACCTTGCAACAAATGCTGTGATAATTTCTCCTGGCTCCTGGTGAGTATTGTTTATCTTGAAGCGTTCTGCTACAACCAACTTTTTAGGACTGTAGTAATCTTTAAATGCTTCCAACAAACATATGACTACGTATCAGGCAATGCAGGTGACATAAGATCTTTCAACGTGCTATATCCAAAACATGAGCATCTTCACGGTTTTGTCTCGGATCCGTCGCTAAAAACGAGGACAATTATCCAATTATCCACATCCGGACTGGTAGAAGAATGCCAGAAAAAACTAAATGAACTAGCAGACCACATTAAAGTAAGATTAGTGTGGGTACCGGGACATAACGGTATTTTTGAAAATGAACAAGCTGATGAACTCGCGAGAAGAGGTTCAGCAACAGCATATGTTTGACCAGAACCAGCTTTTGGGACCACAAAGAAGGTAGTTCGAGGGCAAATACAAAAATGGGTATAAAGCCAACATAGACTTCAGTGGAGGAACCCTCCAAAGCAGGTACACAGTAAAACCTTTATAGGTGACACATGTGTAAAACGGGCCGAAGAACTACTGAATATCAGTAGGAATGAGCTAAGAATTATTACAGGTTATCTAACGGGTCATACCCCAGTAAAAAATCACCTGCATAAAATGGGGTTATATAACGGGGACCTCAGCTGCAGACTTTGTGGCATGGAGACCGAGATCGTAATCCATATCTTATCTGACTGTGAGGCACTGGACTCGAGGAGACAAACAACCTTTGGAGAAGTCAATGTGCCACCTGAATTATATGCCACACATCCAATAGACCTATATCGTCTACTCGAAGGTACGGGGATAACTAGATGAGTGGACTAAATGTGGAAGTAGAGTACAATGAGCCAATAGGCTGCAGTGATCCCGTCATTAGAACGGCTTCCAAAACACACAAAAAAAGTTCAGTTCAATCCTAAAACCAGTGACATATCATTGTGTTACTGAAGTATATTGAGTATCCCTCAAAAAACGAACCCCAATAATTTGTTTTAATGAAGTACAAATGATTTTTTCTACGACCGTGCGTTTTAACCCATTTTCCCGCACCCATTTTAGATTTGAGAGTGTCGCTTTTCCGCACTAGAGCGGGAAAGTAAAATTATGTAAATTTTGACTTAATATAGTTATTTTCCTAACAAGTGCGGAAAGTGATACTTTCCCGCACGCGACTGCAGTTGACCCGAACGACGCAAAGCGGAGTTCGGGCAAGCGGTCAAGGGCGGGAAAGACAATTTACGCATGAGTTAGGAACATTATTTTTTCTACGACCGTATATACAAAAAAGTATACCAATCCATTTTTCAAAAGTTATTTTATTTCAGCATACCTACATATACAAATCTTCAACCAAAAACTATAATTATTATTATAAATATTAATATTAGAAACACAATTTATTGCATTCTGTAAATTAGTTAAAATTGCCAATCCAGTGGCATTATTTGGTGTTAACTGGTTAGTAGATGACGTCGATGAGGATGGCATCGGTTGCAGGTCACATAAAGACGACGATGAAGGTGACAAAAACGGTTTTAAATCATTTGTAGATGAAATAATTTTATTTGATATATTTTTCTCATATCAAACCCTGGTGGTTTGATGGTTATTTTATGACACTACTTTAAAGAATGTACAGGGTTATATCAAAATATCTTCACTATTTTTTATTTTCAAAAAATTAAAAATGCAACAAAAAGCTAGAAAAGATGTAGATTTTATTTGATGGATTATTTATTCACCTGTTGTAACAATAGTCATAACTTCCGAAGTAAAAAACTATCTAATAAGGTCAAAATTTGCATAATTTTACTTTCCCGCACTAGTGCGGGAAAGTGACACTTTCAAAACTAAAATGCGTGCGGGAAAGTGGATTGAAACGCACGGTCGTAGAAAAAGATAGTTTTTCACTTCGGTAGTTATAACTACCATTGTTACAACAGGTAAATGAATATTTACGAGATATATCAAATAAACTTCCTTCATCAAGAAATGACTTAAAACCGTGCCGTCACCGTGATCGTCATCTTTATGCGACCTGCAGCCGATGGCCTCCTCATCAACGTCATCTACTTACCAGTTAACACCAAATAACTCCACTGGACTGGCAATTTCAAGTCATTCACAGAACGCAACAAATTGTGTTCCTAATATCAATATCCATGATAATTAGTAGTTTTGAGTTAAAGTTTTGTTTATTGGAAATTTAGTTTTTCACGCCAGGTTATGTTTGAGCGACCAGGGGTCGCGACGCAAAAGATCTGACCGTTACGCGTTACGTTACGCTACGTTATTGCTTCGTTATGTGCCTTGCTTTTGCGTGCTTGTGCCTCCTTAGTTTCTCTCTCGTTTACGAACCAGCGATTCATAATAATAAATATGCTCCTGCCCGGATTCGAACCTGGGCCGCCCGCGTGCAATGCGAGCATTCTAACCACTGAACCACCGATGCTATATTGAAATTCTATGCAAAGCTGGTATTCGCAGTGCTAGTGATCTACTTGAATTTGTTCGGATAAATTTTTACTATTATTTCCATAATTTTTTTTGCGCGGTCTAGCTACTTTTCGAAATACAGGATGTTGAAATTTTGAAAACTTGAATGTTTTAATTCGATAACTTCGAAATGGATGGATAAATTGATTTGACATTTGGCAGGTAGTTTTTAAATGTAAAAGGGCATATTTTGAAAGGAATTGTAGTTTGTGCAACTAGTGTGGATATGATGGCCATATCACACGAGGACGAAGATGGAGCACGACGCCGTAGGCGGAGTGCTCAATCGTTCAAGTGCGATATGGACAATCCACACGAGTCGCAGCATATTTTTTCTACGACCCACTTAGGAAAAAATCTAGAAAATGAAAATTTCTATAAAATTTCATGTTTCCACTAATTTTGTGGTAAACGAATGTCCAATTTGTTTCCTTTTTTAAATATACGATGCTGTTATAAGTAGATGTTGCCAGTCGGACTCCCTCATGGAGGGAACCGAACCATTATCTATAATAATGAATATTCTGCTAAATATTTCAAACGTCTACCTGTTGTTGTTATTAATATCAAGCAGAATGATTATTTAAAAATAAAATTAACAATAAAAAAAAATTCCTCGCGGAGAATCGAACCCGGCTCTACCGCGTGAGAGTCTGGTGTGCTTACTACTCAATCACCAAAGAATATGCAAATTGTTTATCTATAACGTGAGATGTATTACATAATTTTTGCTTAAAAGGAACCAAAGTTCCTACCGTGTGTCCCGCGACACGTTCTACCTTTTTATGTATGTTGGAATAAAATAATTTTTGAAAAATGGGTTTGTATACTTTTTTGTATATACGGTCGTCGGAAAAATAATTTTCCTAGCTCACGCTCCGTGTAATTCGGGCCAACTGCAGTCGCGTGCGGAAAAGTATCACTTTCCGCACTTGTTAGGTAAATAACTATTTTTAATTCAGGTGTTCAACATGTTCGCACTTATATATTCAGGCAATTTCATTCCTCAATATTTTTTAAGTATATTCTCTAAGCTACCCAATTTCGATAGAAAATCTATTTTCAATTGCTTGTAATCTAAAATTCTTCCAATTACTGAGGGATGAATATTTTTGCCCCGAACTCAACATTTTGTAAGTACCCAAAATAATCGGAAAACTTCAAGCACGATTCACCTAACAAAATTGTTTAAAAACTTTTCGAATCGTTCAGCCACAGTACGGGAAATTATCTTGATTCAGTTACTTTGAGGCAAACCTGAAATTACTTCCTTGCGTCCGTCGAATCGATGTTAATCAAAGTCAGATTGATTGAATTTCAACTCGAGCTTCTTTCAAAAAAACGAAAAGATTAAAAGAGAGAATGCTGGAACCAAGAGAGACCAAGTTTTCCGTTTCCATTACGTTGACTGTTGCGAATTAAAGAAGCTATGTCGTTTCAAGAGTTATTTACATCACATTTACTGATAATATTGATTAATATGAGCAACAAAAGGCTCTTATTTTCTGACCATTGGTAAATAGAGAATAAGAATAGAAAATACTTGACCTTGAGGCAAGTAATAACGTAATAACTTCTGCATTGTCAAAGTGGCTGGCGAATTGCTGCTACGGCCGAGACCAAAACATCCAACGAAAAATAACCTCAGCTGACAATTTTGGATTTTAGTTCTTTACGTTAGAGCGAAGCAACAGGTGGTAATTTTCAGAGGATCTGACCGTAACGTTACGTTACGTTACGTTGCTGCGTTATGTGCCTTGGAGCCTCTCTCTCTCGTTTACGAAGCAGCGATTCATATGCTTCGGCCAGGAATCGAACCCGGGCCGCCCGCGTGGCAGGCGAGCATTCTACCACTGAACCACCGATGCTATATTGAAATTCTATGCAAAGCTGGTATTCGCAGTGCTTGAATTTATTCGGATCAATTTTTTACTTCTATAATTTTCTGCAAAATTGATCTTTTTTAGAACTTTAGTTCTTTATATATACTTTACAGTAACGCACGTCCGTTTTAAACTAAAAAAAATGCTGATAAGATTTTAAATTGATCGATAGATTGAAGTAAAAAACCGAGGACAGGATTTTGTGACCTAATAATTCAGCTACTACTTCACAACTACAACTCAATGATAATCGATTGTCAATCGATCAATAATTATCGATTGATTAATAATGATCGATCGTGGATCGATCAAAAATAGTCGATTATTAATTAATTGATAATAATCGATTGTTGATCGATTGGAAATATTCGAATATTCATCGATTATATACAATCGGTCATTAATCGATTGTTGATGGAGGGTTGATGATATTCGATTATCAATCGATTGATGTTATACGATAATTAATCGATTGTTGATAACCGATTGCTGATAATGATTATTAATCGATTGCTGATATTTGATTGATAATAATCGATTGTTAATCGATTGCTGATAATTGATTGATGATAATCGATTGTTGATAATCGACTATTTAATCTATTGCTGATAATCGATTATTTAATCGATCGTTGATCGATCAAAAATCATCGATTATTAATCAATAATTGGAAATTGGAAATAATCGATTATATATGGATTGTTAAATGAACTTCCATCCAGAGTAAAATAAATTCTTATATTAATATATGTGTATTGATTCAAAAAATTTGATTATTGCTTGAAAGGAACTAAAGTTCTTACCGTGTGTCCCGTGACACGTTCTTCAATTTTCCTGTTTTTGTGGTTGTGCGGAGAATCAATAACGTGACGATATGCGAAGTTTTTTGTCATATTGCACTACTACTACTTTGACGTTTCACGTGAATTTTCCAATTAAGCGGCAATGTATATCAGTTTTTTGTTATATTTTTTAATTTTTGGTTCATACGATGGGAGAAAAACAATTATGTGTCACACATGCAGGAAACGCTTTAGCAGCCCTAAACTATCATCTGCCTTTGCTTTGTTTGCTCGCGCATCTAATAGTATTCTGCCCTTGTGACACAATATACTATTGATTAACTTTTCGAATATCGTTGTACTTTTGAGTTATTTGTGTATATTATTGAAAAAATGCTGCATTTTCAAAGGGGAGTGCAAAAAATCTGCCAAAAGATGATCGTCACCTGAGAACTTTGGTGTTATATCTGCAATTTTTCCACAAATGAATTCATTCGTGTTTTTAACCTTGAGGAAGCATATTGTACAGTTCAATATTTCCTGTGTTCACGTGTTAACGTGGGGTCTAAAGTGATTAATTATAAGATTGGTTGCCTTACCTGGTAAGGAGGATCAATCTCAATTATTCGAGCATCGTAGTCCTTCTATGAAAGCTTTTGGTAGGTATCATTTTTTATCCTATCCGCGCACAAATTAGTTAGAAAGAATGTGTAACGTAAACAGTTTACTCTGAGTGGCCTCTTCCCAGTCGCCTTCATATCAGTTCATTATGTGACGTAGTTAATCGCACTGGAGAACGGGTAATGTAAGAGATGGGAGGGCTCTATCATAAAAGGACTACGATGCTCGAATAATTAAGATTGATCCTCCTTACCAGGTAAGTCAACCAATCTTATAATTATTCTTCGCATCTCCGTCCTTCTATGATAGCTTTTGGTAGATGTTCGTAGAAAAACTTTCCTCAGTGCGATATTGGTGCAGAAAGATGAAAATAAATATCAACATATATGTATAATAATGTAAATATGTATTTCTTGTCTAGCTATACAAGATATAGTGTGAATATATAATATAATACTAATATGTAATAATAAAAATAATTTTGAAGAACAATACAAACAAGGCACAATAGGGTCTTGAAATACGTATCGCCCAAATTAAATACGAATCAATATGTGAGAATTTTAACAAAAGTTTCATCCTAACCTAAACCATTAACAATACATTTTGCGAAATCCGCCGGATTGGTTGCTAATGGAAAATTATAAAAGTTATTGAACACTTTGGACTTCTCTGTCCAGCCTACTGTTTTCCTGATTAAGTCTATGCTCAACCCTGATCTAAAGGCTGCCGAAGTGGTGGCATGGCGAACACTATACCCTTTAAATATTGTGTTGTCAATACCACTTCTTTGCAAAATTTCTTTTACCCAACGGGATATTGTCTGAGTAGACGCAGCATGAAAAGGACGCTGATATGTAATTAGAAGTGTATTCGTTGAATTCCGGTGCAATTTGGTTTTATTCATATAATAATCTAAGGTTGAGGCAGCGCAGAGCTCGGGTTTATCTTCAAAATAGGAAATATTAAAACCGGTTGCTTTTTTCTAATGCCCGAAGTCTTAATTGTATCGGAAATTCTAATCTCGATTCGGTCCTCCCTTTTTATTATGTTAGGTATAGTTATTCTAGATAATGTCTGGAGCCTATGACCAGATGTAGGGAGTAATAAGGTAGCGAGTTTCAATGTTAAATTTTTCAACGTAAGCGTATCGTTCGGAAAAAGGTAACTGATATAGGTCAATACAGGATGGCGGTCCCATGTTGACTCGTATCTAGGCGCTGATGGACGCCTATTATAGATTCCTTTGAAAAATCTTTTCAATATTACCTCATCCTCTTGCTTATACATTAAAACTAATGAAAATGCCGACCTATAGCAATTTATTGAAGAATACGATAGACCGCTGTTGAAGGACTCTGTAAAGAAAGTCAGCAACGTATTAAGGTTGTAGTCAAACGGGTCGTAGTTTTTTGATAAACAAAAACAGTGGGAATACTGTTTCAAAGTTGTGTCTGAAATTGATGATAAGAATATCGGAATGGTTTCCTCTGGGAAGGATCTCCGTCTTAACCACTCCCGGATAACTTCCCTACCACCAGGGAAATCTTGTTGAATAGGGGATGTTTTTCCCTGTAAGGAAATAAAATAAGATCATTGTCCGGTGACACTGTTATGGGTTCTTCTATAAGTAGGCTCATAAACTGTGGATACCATGGTTGCGTTGGCCAGTTGGGCACTACAAGTATACCCGTTGCTTTGTCATTTATAATTTCATCAAGTATTTTGCAAATTAAAGAGAAAGGAGGGAATACATAAAAGTAATAATTTGCCCAGCAAATTGTGGAAGCATCCACCCGAAAACTATCGGGATCGGGTTTCCATGAAACATATAGGTTGCATTTAGTATTAACCCTGGATGCAAACAGATCAATTTCGGGATAACCAAATTTTTCTGTAGCGTTTTTAAATACATCTTGGTTTAACTCAAATTCTATATTTGACTGATGGTTTCGAGATAAAAAATCTGCTCCGATATTATCCTTAGTATTTATGTATGAAGCACAAGTGTATATGTTTCGGAACTCGCACCAATCCCAAATATTTCTGGTTAAGTTGTTGAGCAGTGAATAGCCAGTGCTACCCATTTTGTTTATGCATGAAATAGCTGTAACACTATCAAGTCGTAGTAAAATATGACAATTAGACCTAAGTCTGGCAAAACATTTTAATGCATAAAAGGCGGCACATAACTCGAGCCAGTTGATATGGTTTAAAATCTGGTCATTGTCCCAAAAACCCTGTGCCTCCTGGCCAACGCACCAAGCTCCCCAGCCGGTATTTGAAGCGTCCGAAAATATTTCTAAAGAATATGGTGTTGGTGTTATTTGTCTTCCTGAATTTCTTAAATTATGGATCCACCAATCAATGTCAATTAACAATTTGTTTGGAACGATCATGTTTGAGTTATAATTGTTTTTACTTCTGACTAATGCTTTTATTTTAACTATTTCGAAAGATTTTGAATGCAGTCGACTATAGTTAAGATCTGGTGAAACTGAAATTAACTTTCCCACCAACGAAGCAAAACTTTTTATTTCACAATTTGATCTGCCTCTCAGTCTTATCAGTGCTTTCTTAATGTTTTCTGCTTTTTCCGTTGGCAGGCCTAGCCGCATATTAACAGAGTTGAAAGTAAAACCTAAATATGTTATATCTTGTGTGGGAACTAATATGCTCTTCTCTAAATTAATAATGAAGCCCAAACTGGATAAAAGGTTTAGGGTACACTTAGATGATCTGGCGCAATCTTCCAACTTTTCTGATAGAATTGAGCCTAGAAAAGCCAATCCCGCTCCCAGTTGCTCTTGTAGATTGCATAAAAAATGATCGTTTTTCAAGGCGTGTACAGGTAAGAGAGACTTAATCTCCTCGTTCAATTGTGGGGGACTTAGTGCTTCACAGTTATCCGGTACCAAATGTTTTAACAAGAGATCCTTTCTTCTATCTGCAGTTAAGCCTTCGCGTAGGTACGTAGACCAACGTACTCCTAGCTCTTCTTGAATAGGAGGACCAAACTTGTTTTGATTGGCAGGGTTATCCTCCAGCATCGACAATACCTGTTGATTATGCAAATCGACCTGTGTTGTGTCGTGATCACCCGTAACATTGTGGCAAAGGTCCCATCCTGGGCTAGGCTAGTGACTGGGAGCTCTAATAATAGCGATCTCTCCTCCGATTCTTGTCTACTATCAGCTAAGTTTGAGTCGGATTCTAGAAAAAGAAGACAATTTTATGCAGGGGTGATATATTATATAATAATTCTATTAACGATTAACATTCGGTATGCTGTCAAGACAACAAGCATTCCGCATTATACTTAAACACCCTGTATACATAATTGAACAAGTAACAAGAATGTAGTCAAGACAACGAAACATTCCGGATAATAAGATAAGTAATCAGAATGCAGTCAAAACAACGAACCTTCTGTATACTTAATTAAGCATATATGCCTAGAATGCAATCAAAACAACGAATATTCTATAGAAATCGCTAGTATATCAACCTAAGAGCAGGCAATGTAGTCAAAACAACTGACATTCTGCATACTTGATCCAATATATATGACTAGAAGAATGCTAGTAGGTATATGTACCTAAGAGCAGGCAGTGCAGTCAAAACCACTGACCTTCTGCATACTTAATACAATATATTATATGATTAGAATGCAGTCAAAACAACGAACATTCTGTAGAATTCCCTGAGTATGAATCTGTACAGGCTCTTGATTCTAAAAAATAGATTAAATAAAATATTAGCATGGTATTTACCCTCTAAATGCGACGAGTCTGATGATGAATCTTCACTATCGCTGGTCATTTTCCTCTCCAGGCGAGTAAGCATCTTTTTAAGGGACCTCAACTGTTTAAAATATTTTTTCTTTCCACGTATGTTCGGCATCGTTTTCTAGAATTCTTTCAAACCAACTATATGCGACGGCACAAATAAATGAACTGATATGAAGGCGACTGGGAAGAGGCCACTCAGGGTGAACTGTTTACGTTACACATTCTTTCTAACTAATTTGTGCGCGGATAGGATAAATGATACCTACCAAAAGCTATCATAGAAGGACGGAGATGCGAAGAATAATTCAAGAGATATAGGTATTTAAAGGATTGTGAGTTGAAAAATTCATAATTGAATCACCTGTAATTTTTAGCAATCTTACATTCGTACGTAATGATTAAAACCAATATTATAATTTTTAATAATACTTGAAAGTTAATAAGGGATTGACCTGTATATCATAGAGTAAAACTACAAAAAATTGTGTTTTTTTTTCCACAAAAACTTGTTTACCTATTAAATATCGATTGAAAAGTAGCATAGCAAATCTTATTAAAAAGATTGCCTATTGTCAAGTTAACCATGATAATGACAAAAGTGCCAATAAGACAATACTGGTTTGTCTCGATTATTACGTACGAATGTAGGATTGCCGAAAATAACAGGGGATTGAATTATGAATTTTTTAACTTACAATCCTTTAAGTACCTGTAGCTCTTGAGTTAATCACTTTTACCCCAAGTTAGTTGGAATTGTTTCATCGGGAGGAACTTGTCTTAATCGTCGTAGGAAACCCTGTATATACGAAGTTTGTATATCAAATAATGGTACTAGTTTTTAAAAATTGTGGTTTCAATATAAAATTGCAATTTTATGTGATTATTCTTGAAATAGCTTTCTTCTGAAGCTACACAACGATGGAGACGGTTCTTTCATTCCTTATGGCAGTTTTGGAACTCTAATACTGGAATAGCTTTCAGCTGGTCGGTTATAGCCGTTTCAATGCTTCCGACTGTCCGAAAAGAGCTCTCTATCTCTAATTTTGTGGACGATTCCCTGGATATCGAAAAAACAAATCAGCACGCATTTGATTTTTGATTCCCACATCTTTGCTTTCCGGAGCCTTGGAGAGGTTGAAGTCTGCCATTCCATGCTCTGGCGCTTGGTTCCTGGGTCGGAATCAAACACCCAAGACACGTCACCAGTAATGACACGTTCCAGAAAATTTGGTTCATTTCCAATCAAATGCAAAAAAATCAATTCACCTCTCCTTCCTGATGTCATTTTGGTCTTGTGAAAGGTTTTTGGATCCATGTTTGCGCAGACTCTTCCCATCTCAAAATCTGATGAACGCTTCCCCGGTTATTCTGCCCAAACTCTTGTGGAATTTTTCATCGGCTATTGCAGTTGAGGTTCGTTTTAAATCTCTTCTCTCTTCCTTCTGAAAGTGCCCTGAATCCAGGCTCCTGACAAATAATTAGCTTTGTAGGCCTGCTGATGTTTCCGTTGCATTGCGCCAAGTCTGAAGCAAAACCTCATAACAGACCGATGTCTCTCATTCCAAGAACACCATAGCCAAAACTGTTTCACAAAAACAATCGCTACGGAAACCAAATGAATCGAGCGAAGTATAATTTACAGACTTCCACATACATACTGGAAGCTAATATGATTTATTTAGCTGATTGATTTCACTTTTGTGATCCACATTCATAGCTTTACTTAGTGAATATTAAATTTAAAAAAACGAGGCAGCAGGGAGATTCGAACTCGCGATGTCCTTTGACCAGACAGGTGCTTTAACCAACCAAGCCACGGCGCAAGCTACATTCATTCATTTATTTTATTTACTCACGGGTAACTCCCAGTATTTCCTAAAAATGAAGACAAAATAGGTTGAAGTGTAGAATATAATTTAAGCTTAATATAAATAACAACAATTATGACCAGGAGTTGAGTGAGCAATAGCGAAATTGCTAATAACAATACAATATTAAAATACGATATTAAAATAATGCAATCCCAATCCTATACTAAGATTTCATCTCTCGTGGGAATTGTCTAAGAGAGTACACAAATATGTTGAAAAGATCCATATCCAACCTGTTTGCACTGGATGAAATTCTGCTTATTGCAGAAAACCTCCCATAATTACATCTATGGAATTGAGCTGCAAAAGTATGTTTTTTTCTTGTTGACCTATAAGGGTGATGTTGTCGTTATCACTATCGAACAGAACGAGCGAAGAAATCACGTCCCTGAATAAGATGTTTTCAGTATTAAATTTGTTGTTATAGCGGCAAAAGATATACATACCTAATCTGTGAAAATTTCAACTATCTTACTATAACGGTTCATGAGATACAGCCTGATACAGACAGCCAAGTCTTAAAAATAGGGTCCGTTCCTTACCCTCTGGGTATGGAACCCTGGAACATACCGACAAGTTAATTTTAAATCCTTGACTCAAAAAAAAACTTGTGGCTGCTAGAAACTGCTTTTGATTATAGGCAACAAATAATGCAACTTACCCTAACGGCTACTAAAACTGAACATAAACAACATCGATACCATTAGCATAATAGTAGAATAAAAGCTTCTTGAGAGTGTTCTCTACGGTCTCGCGATATTAAACAAAGTTACATAACGCTAGGAGGCAAAATTTAAAATTGATGCTTCCACTGGCGGATATTAAATTGTAAATTTATTGGCCCTAGGGTATTATTTATACATATTGTATATACATATTTGAAGTAGTTTAGTTTGATATATAAATTCGTCTGTAATCGTTAGTAATTAAGGTTTATTTTCCTCAATTTAATAGTTTGAAGATAATTCAATTATGCACTTGAGAGACGCAAGAGCTCAATACTGTGTCAATTGAGTATGATGTATACCGAATGCATAATTTCAACCCTCAGTTCGTGTCATCTTGCCATAATCATTCGAATAAAGTCAATAAATTACCAATTCCACAACATCGATCCTCATAATTTGTTGAGCAAAATATAATAATATATTTATGTTTTCAAATTTGATATCTAATGGCTTTATTTAATGATTGTGCATAATTATCTGGGGAAAGCCGTCAGCGGATGACTTGTAACATGATTCTAGGTTTGTTACGACAGTGATCAACTACCAGTCCCTGACGTTATAGTTCCCCACCGTCATTGCTTCTTCGTTTGGTTCTCCTTTTGCCTTGCATAAAATTATGATATTCATCATTCAATGTTTTTGTTCCGTTTTTTCTGGCCATAATGGAAAAATAGAGACTTGAAATGCTATCAACAATCAATAGTATATTGTGTCACGAGGGCAGAAAAAGAGTTATAGCGGCGTTTTCGACTTCTCTTATTTCTGACATTACTATCGGTTTGAAGTTTTTATATAAACATTTCATAGTTCTCATTGTGGCTATGCTACATTTTGGAACTTTAGCTCTTTACGTCAGGTTATGTTTGAGCGACCGTGGGTCGCGACGCAAAAGATCTGACCGTTACGTTCCGTTACGTTATGTAATGTTACGTAGCTTCGTTATGTGCCTTGCTTGCGTGCGTATGCTCTCTCCTGAGTCTCTCTCTCGTTTACGAAGCAGCGATTCATATGCTTCGGCCGGGAATCGAACCCGGGCTGCCCGCGTGGAAGACGAGCATTTCACCACTGAACCACCGATGCTATATCAAAATTCTATACAAAGCTGGTATTCGCAGTGCTGGTGATCTACTTGAATTTGTTCGGATACATTTTTATAATAATTCCATAATTTTTTTTGCACGATTGATCTTTTTTGTTTTTTTTTGCAGCATCGGTTGTCAGGACGGTAGGTTATTTGTGTTTGTGTTCACTGGTTTCTAAGTTTAACACGTCGGTAAATGATTCACTTACCGTTCAGACGTCGAAAAGTAATAAATAGCACAATTTCACCAAAATGCAAAATATATTTTAAACTGATAGAGAAGTATAAATGTCACTTTTGACATTTTGTTCATTTCGAAGAAATTTAAATTATTTTATTCGGAATTTATTTCGATACGATCGCGCAAAAAATGGTATAAGCATCTCGAACGTTGAGGGTAATTACAACGTTTGCATGTAGATTCTTCTCGTTAAATTGGACAAAATGATATGAGGATTGAGGGGTCTAGCACATTTAGTTTTCGAAATACAGGGTGTTGAAATTTTGAAAACTTGAATGTTTCAATTCGATAACTTTAAAATGGATGGATAAATTGATTTGACATTTGGCAGGTTGTTTTAAATGTAGGCGGAGTGCTCAATCGTTCAAGTGCGCTATGGACAATCCATACGAGTCGAACAGCATATTTTTTCTACGACCCACTTAAGAAAAAATCTAGAAAATAAAAATTTCTATAAACTGTAATATAACTTCAAATTGGAAATTTAACAATTCAATTTTATGTTTCCACTAATTTTTTTGTGGTGAGCGTACAGTTATGGAATGTCCAATTTGTATAATGATGCGGTTTCCCTTTTCAAATATACGATGCTGTTATAAGTATAAGTTGCCAGTCGGACTTCCTCATGGAGGGTACCGTACCATTATCTATAATAATGAATATTCTGCTAAATATATCAAACGTCTACCTGTTGTCGTTATTATTATCAAGCAGAATAACTATTTAAAAATAAAATTATCAATGAAAAAAACTTCTTCACGTGGTTTGCTTCCACCGAGGAATATGCAAATTGTTTATCTATAACGTCAGATGTATTACATAATCTTTGCTTAAAAGGAACGTAAGTTCCTACCATGTGTGCCGCGACACGTTCTACCTTTTTTGTGATAATTTAAATTTTCGAGGTGGGTAGCCCTGGGTAACCCTATAATAACTTTCATTTTCTTGTTTTAAAGTTGATTGCGACTTGTTGTGCTATTTCCATTGTGTTTTTTGTGTCAAATGTCATGAATTTGAAAATAATTACAACCTATAACATTATGGATATTCCGTAATCGTCGAAAACGACACGTCTTGACAAATAGAAAACGACAACTATCACTTTTGTCGACAAGTCGTGTAGATTATCTCTGGTGTTGAATAGAGTCTATAGTAGAATTCTGTAGTGTGCAGATCCCAGCACAGGTACTTGATTCGAGACGCGGCGGGACCATAGAGGTTTATCTATATAGACGAGACAGACACAAAATTATATGCTTAGCTGTTTCATCATCTTCCAGACAAGTCGGATCCAAGTCCAAGTCTCAGCTTATGCTGATTCAGATGACATTTGCCTGTTAAAAGGACTGTTAGGCACCGTAGCTCATGCCTGCTATAGACTAACATTTTTTTCGAAGCATGTATTGTATTGATTTTATTTTATTAAATATTATTTATATTCTTGTCCCAGGCTGTTGACTTCACTTAGGCCGTGGTTTTATTGGGAAAAGTAGAATTCGATAGATGGCGCTCTGAAATGTCAATGTCATCTTGGCAACGAGTAAAACAAATCAGCTGCCGTATAAGCCCTTTGATATTTAAGTGGTTTTATTTTGATGTTTTAGTTATTTTCAGTGTGTGTTTTGTAAAACTTTTGCTTTTTCTTTGATTGTGCTTCAGTATTTTGTGTTGTTAAAATAAATTTTGACTCCCAATATTTTTATTTTTGGAGTAATAGGTATGGTTAATATTTGTGAAAAGTACAACAAGCGTTCAATTAACTGTTTAGTTTTAGGTCTG
>CAJUYH010004358.1:0-27616 GCA_910591685.1 Galerucella tenella
CGAACGCGCGGCGCGGTTAGAGCGGCGCGCAAGTCTATACGCACCTTTAGGTTTAAGCGACCGGGGGTCGTGACGCAAAATATCTGACCGTGCGTGTGCTCTCTCCTGAGTCTCTCTCTCGTTCACGAAGCAGCTATTCATATGCTTCGGCCGGGAATCGAACCCGGGCCGCCCGCGTGGAGGGCGAGCATTCTACCACTGAACCACCGATGCTACATTAAAATTCTACGCAAAGCTGGTATTCGCATTGCTGGTGATCCACTTGTATTTGTTCGGATAAATTTTTACTATTATTTCCATTATTTTTTTTGCGCGATTGATCTTTTTTGTTCATTTACAGCATCGGTTGTCAGGACGGTAGATTGTGTTTAACTCTTCGGTAAGTGATTGACTTACCGTTCAGACGTCGAAAAGTAATAAATGGCATGAAAACAATTTCACCAAAATGCAAAATATATTTTGAACTGATCTAGAAGTATAAATGTCACTTTTGACATATCCGTTCATTTCGAAGAAATTTAAATTATTTTATTCGGAATTTATTTCAATACGATCGCGGAAAAATGGTGTGAGCATCTCGAACGTTGAGAGTAATTATTACAACGTTTGCATGTAGATTCCTCTCGTAAAATTGGACGAAATGATAGTAGGATTAAGGGGTCTAGCACATTTACTTTTTGAAATACGGGGTGTTGAAATTTTTAAAACTTGAATGTTCCAATTCGATAACTTCAAAATGGATGGATAAATTGATTTGACATTTGGCAGCTTGTTTTCAAATGTAAAAGGGCATATTTTGATAGAAATAGTAGTTTGTGCAGCTAGTGTGGATATGATGGCCATATCGCACGAGGACGAAGTTTGAGCACGACGCCGTAGGCGGAGTGCTGAATCATTCAAGTGCGATATGGACAATCCACTTAAGAAAAAATCTAGAAAATGAAAATTTGCATAAACTGTAATATAACTTCAAATTAAAAATCCAACAATTCAATTTTATGTTCCCACAATAATTTAATAAGTTCTAGCTTTAAAAATATACAATTTATGTAAATCTATAATAAAACAAAGTAACAATGTCCGTGGGTGAAGCCCTCAAGTTTACAAATTCGAAGAAGATAATTTTAGTGGGTGAAGCCCTTTAGTTTTACAAATTATAGAAAAAGAAAGAATTTTAGCTTGAAAGGTTGACCTTGGTGAAAACTTCTTTGTATAGGTATAAAGTTACTTATCTTATAGAAAGTATTTGCGTGGGAGCCCCTCTGTCTCCTTGGGTGTTAAAGATAGGTAGAAGGCCGTTTCATTTCCCTCAGCAGTGGAGGTATGCCTTTTCCCTCAGCAGTGGAGGTATGCCTTGAAGCTAATCCTTTATGATACCATAAAATAGATGTTAAGGTAGGTGTAAATTTCCAGATAGGTACTTTGTTTTTATATGTTTTTTTTGTTAAAAACAAAAAAAACTATGTGGCCAACCCGCTGTAGGAATATTATAACAGAAAAAAGAATCTGGATCTTTGAAATTTTATGTGATGTTAGCAGATATATCCCACAGCGGTTGAAATGCACACGTCTCTTTTAATCGACAGCTTAGATCGGAAAGCAAGATGGCTGTTTTCGATTAACAGTTAACCACCTCCACTTAGAACGAGTTTTGCGCATTCGACACCAAGTCCCTGGTTATACGATACGGCAAAGCAACCGAAAGAATAACAAAGGCGACTGTGAAACTTCACGTTTCATTCGGAAGCCTTAAAAACGTATGGTTTGTATCTACAATTTCTACGAAATATGGTGCGGATACGACGAATAGTTTCAAAGTGAGATAATTAATAAATTTTTGGATAGAACACCATTCATCTTAATGAGAAGTTACAATTAATCCAAGTAAGATATTAATATTTTAAGACTATGGCTCCACAATCGAATTTAGATGGAAGTTCCCAAGCGATCTCTTACAATTTCACACCACACATGATTTGAAATTCTTGTTTAAAGTCTTGCTAAATTATTTTGGTAAATTTGGGTTTTCCACATCCCAGTTATGGAAGTGCCTCTCCCAATCCTCTTCTGGGAACGTTGCTTCACCCGTAAATGGGAAATTCTCGAGATAACTCCGATTTTCCCTTTGATAATTGGGAGGAAATTATGGAAATTCTCTTCGCGCGAGGAGATCTGCGCTGGGATGAAGTGGAACGTTCTCAAATTTTCTCTCTTGAGTATTCTGGATATGGAATATTGACCTATTCTTGTAACTGCTGCCAACCCCTGTATAATAATTGAATTAAAATTTAATCCTCTTGATCCGCGGCAAAGATTTTTGGACGCCCCTTGCTCAAAAAACTCGCCATTCTCTCCTTACTGCTGATTTATATAAGAGGGGAAGGATTTTGTGAAAGAGTTTGACTTGAACCATTTCAGTTAAAATTCAGAAAAAAATTCAAATCTTAGTATTCAGAGTGGCCTTAAAGTCTGGAAACGGCCAATTACTCCGTAAATTGCTAGTCCTAATTGTACAAAATTTGGGGTATTCCTATTGGGATACGTAGAATCCAGATTTGATATTTGCAATGCTGCTAGATTTCCTGTTTATTTTATATCACTAGTAACTTTGGTTTCCCAAATTCATCACTCTGTAGATTCAGTCATTATTGGAGATCATGCAACTTATGATTTTATTCATGAAAGAAAGTCCTAAATACATAGAACAGTGCAAAATATGTAGATTCCAACAAATTCAAATGTTTCAATGTGGAATACTGTTATATTGTTAATTGGGACATTCTTCATCGAAGAAAATTGACCGTCAGATGAATATAAACTTTTACTGAGAAATAGAATTGTACCTTACAGTGAAAAACTTGTGTAGAGCCAATTTTTTCCAGAGATGATCCCAGTCAGTTGGAGCTCCAGCTCATTTTGGTGTGAGAGTTTGAGATTATTCAGATGAGATATTTCTCGAACGCTCACCTGATTTTAAACCTGAAGATGATTTTTATTGAAGATACTTGAAATATTCAGTTCACAAATAAGCGTTGCCAGAATTATGTTTTTATGTATTTTAGACCTTCTAGACGACATGAAATCATAGAACCTTCATATGGTGAACTCGTATTGAATAGGAGATTTTAATAATGACTGAATATACGGGGCGATGAATGTGAAAAACCGAAGTAACTAATGATACAAAATTAACGGAAAATCTGGGAACATTGCAAATATCGAACATAGAATCTCCGTATCCTAGCATAGGTGTAGGTACTACAAATTTGGTACCATTGGGACTAACAATTTACGAGATAATTGACCATTTCCAGACTTTCGGGCCACTCTGTATATAGGAAATGAAGGAAACAAAAATTGTTAGGTTTCCTAAAGGTGGATTCCAAGAACCGAACTACAAATTTTATTTCAAGAACGAGATCATAGAATTGAGTAATACATACATATTTAGGTTTAACGTTTTCTTCCCCTGGCTTATTCAGTGAAATGTCAACTGCAACTGTAAAAAAGTGTAAAAAAGCCGTTGGCGCTGTCATTCCTGTGATGTGTTAGACAAAAATTGACATGTGGTACCCTAGAATCAAACTATTTGAATCTCTAGCGTTAAGCGTTATGTTTAACAGTGTCTCTGTTTGGGGTCATCGTTATTTGGATGCACTAGTAAGGGTGCAAATACATTCCCTAAAACGAAATCTTTCAGTAGCGGTTAATACTCCGGACTCTGTTATTTGGATAAAAACAGTAAGAGTTAAGTTGTCGTACAATGTTTTTAAAATGACAATAAATTGGTCACTAAAGATTCTTTGAATGGAAAAATTTCGCTATCCCAGACTTTGTTTTGAGCAGCAGCTACGTATTATGAATTCCACTACCACAAAGTATAATTGGGCATCCCAAATCAAACAATTTTTTGTTGACGTTGAATCACTGCAGTTATGCAATCAATTAACTTATGGTCATCTAAAAGCACAAAAAAAACTACTGTTTCCCAAATATTATACCTTCCTGCACCAATCCGATATTGCTACATCGTCAGCGTACCCTTTCATGACTCTATATAATGCTTTCACCACAACACGTGAACGAAGCAATTATTTACTGTTGAAGTCTCCAATTCAGATCACTCGTACTTTGGCTCAACTCCGTACGGTTAATCAATTTAAAATGAAGTTCACATTAAACGGCATAACCTATAGTATAGATCCTACTTTAACATGTACTGTTTGTAACCTGGACGAGAAAGAAACTATTTTTCATATTTTGTTTGAGTGTCCGATATATACAGTTATGAAACAAAACATATCATGTCTGCAAAATTTGGAAACATTGGTGAATGCTCTACAAAATATAAACCTATCTGAGGGAAAAACTATATGCTGCTACCTTTGGAATATTCTCAAATTGAGGTCATTTATACTCGATGAATAATGTATTTATTTTATTTTGTTTTCATTTTTTATTACAAACTGTCTTGTAAACTTGTAAAAAATTTTTTTTGTATATTATCACTCACTAACCTTGCCGTAAACATTGTTTTCTATAAGCAATAAAGTTATTATTATTATTATTAGTAAATATGGAATTTTCTTATTAATAATCAAAGTCTCTTTAAATCATTCTTCACATCGTCAAAAGATATTGAGACAACTAGTAACTGATCACTATTTGCGGAACAACGTGACTACAAAGTGAACAAAAAACTTGATTTCATATTCAACGGGAAGAATTAATCGAATTGGACACGTCATTTTGGAATTTATAGCCACTGAAACGATTTATATAGCTATTTGCGACATTATTGAAACACTATTCCAAATTGAATTAATTAATTGAATTGACAAACCGACGTGGTCCACCAATACATTTCAATAGGGCAGTTACTCACGTGATAGAATGAAACCTTGTTGACAGGATGTCCACATACCCACTCGATGGACTAATCGATCCGTTTTGTTGATTTGGTGACCTCCTGGCCTAATTTATTCCAGGTGAAGAAGACTGACTCTTTCAGTATTTGATCGGACTGATATCGACGACAGGTAAATCACTGATATCGTGGCATATAAATGATTTTTTCGTCGACCTATACAAAAAATGACATTTTTTTCCAATCATTAAAAAATGTTTTGGAACTATTTTCAGGTGCAAAAGCCATCAATTCCCCTACCGTACAAAAATTTGCTCGTTGCTTAGCATCACTTTTAATCCTAGGATTGAAAACGCTACTTTTAATCCTAGGACTGAAAGTAATTACATTTGAGCTCTCTAATTGAGATTTGAAGGAAAAAAAAATGTCTTCTAGAAACTTAGTAAAACAAACTAATTGGGCAACTATATATAGGTATTTATTTGTTATTTATAATGATATTGAATGTACAATTGGAACAATTATTGCCAAAATTCAAAGCACCACTGAAATTATCACTATTAATTTTCGAACAATTCAAAAGATTTCCATTGATGTTAGAACAACTCAAAATATTCTCCGTTACTGTAGATGATACATTCGAGAAAACATCTGAATAGGTACTTGTAACTTCTTTGTCAGGTTGCAATATTTTTCTGGCAGTATTCTCTTTGTTGATACGTGATTGTTCAATATATCCCTCTGCTACCGTACTCGGTTTCCAACCTCCATGTCTTTTAAGACAAGTGTGGTCACCGCCACCATCAATAAGAAGTGTAGCAGATGTTGTTCTTAGCGAATGTCCAGTATACTCCTTCCAATTTTCTAACTTCAAAAATTTTCCATTTTCTTGCGGCACGGCACTAATTTTGTGAATACCAACAATCATTCTTTGACACTTCCCATTAATATACTTCAGAATGAACGACGTTCCTGTATATTTGATGGCCGTAGTGCAACATATTTTCGAAATAAACGCAAATAATTATCGCCTATAATGGTAAACAAACGAGGTTTGTTGTTTTTTGTCTGCAAAATCTTCACGACCAGGACCGAGTCCATATCTTCAGTGTCATCAATTTTCAAATGAACTAGTTCGTCACAACGCATAGCACCTCCAATTCCTAATACTAGAACTATGCAACTGTGAGTCGCTGGACCACAGAAGGCAGAAACTTTATGGTAGAACCCAAATGACTCCAGAAGACTTCTACAATCAACCAGCTAAGAACCTGTATGAGCTAATACAGGGAACGGATTGGCTGAATAGGTTGTAGTCAGAACACTAGGAGTATCCACAATAAGCCCAGGAGGCTGAGGTGGTACCGGCGAAAGGACGGCTCCGAAGAGGAAAAAAAAATACTAGAACAACCTTTATCATCAAATATACATTATCAGGTGCCATATCCAGAAACCGATCCACTTGCTACTTTGTAAAAACCCTAGACTTTTTAGATATATATCCATCACTTTGCCTTTTTAACAATGCTCGTTATTTTGAATATCAACTAATATCCACACCATTTTTGATATCCAGTGTGGATCGCAGCATTGAGTACTGTGACCAAAGAGTGGATGGCTCGACGGACTTTGTTAAATTTGAGAGATACACCATAAGAACACTCACCGCATACTTTTGCACATTTTTATCTTCACACTAATCCATGAATCGCTGATATGCAAGTTCATAAACTTGGCGGGATTTGGGTGGCAAAAGATTTAGATATACTACTCCGGCACTTTCCAATATATCCGCAGGTACATTTTCATTGTGTTCGGGATTCATTTTGAAAGCAGCGTGAGAACTACTACAGAAATTAAATGACTACTGACGTCTACTTGACAATCAATATTTAATAACAATACCAGATATCCATGACTACCGACTTGCTATCGCTGTTATTATTAATAGGTGTTCAAATATATTACCAAATTATTAACGATTTTTGAATAAAACTAAATTTATTTTTATTTTCACTTGGTTGGAGAAAAAATGGTATATATCATACGGACTAAACGTGCCTATTTTTACTCGCAACTTATTATATATATTATAGTATTGCTCGTAAAAAAAATATGCACTTTTAATCCTTATAAAATAATATACTATTTACGTACTTATTTCCGGATGCAAAATGGTGTATTTTTGACGTCATTTACTTTTCGTTTGCCAACACTTTACTTCTCGTCCGCAAACACTTTTCGTCCGCTGTGATTACTATGGCTTCCTGTGACAATAGGTAACTGTCATTTTGTGTTGTCAAATTAATTATTCACGAAGTTCGCTAAGTTTTTCGTATCAATAACATCGTGGAGTGAATATTAGTATTTATAAAAAGGTAGAACGTGTCGCGGGACACACGGTGGGAGCTTTAGTTCCTTTCAAGCAAAAATTGTGTAATACATCTGACGTTATACATAAACAATTTGCATATTCCTCGGTGGTCGAGTAGTGAGCAAACCAGACTCTCACGCGGTAGATCCGGGTTCGATTCCCCGTGAAAAAGTTTTTTTTAAATGATTATTCTGCTTGATATTAATAACGACAGCAGGTAGACGTTTGAAATATTTAGCAGAATATTAATTATTATAGATAATGGTACGGTACCCTTCATGAGGGAGTCCGACTGGCAACATCTACTTATAACAGCATCGTATATTTAAAAAGGGAAACCGTATCATTATACAAATTGAACATTCAAGTACTGTACGTTCACCACAGAAAAATTAGTGGGAACATGAAATTGAATTGTTGAATTTTCAATTTGAAGTTATATTACAGTTTATAGGAATTTTTATTTTCTAGATTTTCTCTTAAGTTGGTCGTAGGAGAAATATGCTGTTCGACTCGTGTGTATTGTCCATATCGCCCTTGAACGATTGAGCACTCCGCCTACGGCATCGTGCTCAAAGTCGTGCTCAAACTTCGTCCTCGTGCGATATGGCCATCATATCCACACCAGTTACACAAACTACTATTTCTATCAAAATATTCCCTTTTACATTTGAAAACAAGCTGCCAAATGTCAAATCAAATTATCCATCCATTTAAAGTTATCGAATTAAAACATTCAAAATTTCAACACCCTGTATTTCGAAAAATAAATGTGCTAGACCCCTTAATCCTCATATCATTTTGCCCAATTTCACGAGAGGAATCTAAATGCAAATGTTGTAATTACCCTCCACGTTGGAGATGCTTATACCATTTTTTGCGCGATCGTATTGAAATAAATCCCGAATAAAATAATTTAAATTTCTTCGAAATGAACGAAATTCCAAAAGTGACATTTATACTTCTCGATCAGTTTAAAATGTATTTTGCATTTTAATGAGATTGTTTTTATGCTATTTATTACTCTTCAACGTCTGAACGGTGAGTAAATCACTTACCGACGTGTTAAACTTAGAAACCAGTAAACACAACCTACCGTCCTGACAACCGATGCTGTAAATGAACGAAAAAGATCAATCGCGCAAAAAAATTATTGGAAATAATATTAAAAATGTATCCGAACAAATTCAAGTAGATCACCAGCACTGCTAATACCAGCTTTGCATAGAATTTTAATATTAGTCCAGTAAATGAAGGAGGAAAAAAAGGCAAAGTTAACATTAATGACGTCCTGTTTTCATCTTCTGGTTGGAAGTTGCATTTGGTACATCATTAAACATGAGACAAAGTTCTGCATGAAAACGCATGCGAGGGCGGGGAAAATGGCCCCAAAAGACCAGGAAAATAGGTTTTCAGCCAATATCTCCTAAAATATGGCAGTTAGAGTTTTTCGGTTCAGTTAAAAATTGAAGTTCAGGTCATTTTCTACAAAAATTGTTCTCATGATTTTTTTCGCAACATTAATATTTTCTGCAAAAAAATCGGGTTGAAATACCGGAAATTTTGAGACTTGTGAAATATGTACAAAACTTGAGCTGGGGGGTGTTGGAAATCCATTATTTTCAATGTTTTTGATTGTGGAAACCAATTGTAGATGGCGCCACCACATTTCACAGATTGGGAAAATCCTCGGTGCCATAAATGAGAAACCCTGTAACCAGACACTTTTGATGGATATATATGTTTCCGAGGGTCTTGTTTTCCTCTCAGATGAGGCCTCAAGATATACTTATTAGGAAAACGGGCTATAAAATTAATTCTAGCGAGATGGACCTCACCAGTGGACCTGAATCTAGCACCAATCAGCTTTGCGCATATGGCAAAATACTGAAGTTCATTAGGTTTTTGGTAAGGAAAACTGAAAATGCCTCAAGAGTGGAGAATATTCACCCATAATACTCAGCAACAATTTCTTGCAGATTCTCCGCAAATTTTTGTAAATTTTTTGCAACCAGACTGATTGAGGTTTTTGGAATCATAAACGTTTTCCATGTTTCACTCATTATAGAAAAATATATATATTTTTCATTTATTTATTTATTTATCGACGGGAGAACCCAATATAATGATACAAGAATAATACATTATAGACTGAAATATTACATAGAAAATTTTTAAGAAAAGTACAAGAAATTCGCGGGTTAATTGTCCGTGAATTGATGAAAAAAGTATTTAAAAATACATTGCAATTATGACATAAATCTGTTCGTCACCAGTCATCATCTGATTATTGGTCAAGAACTTCTTCTTGGTCTAGAGCTTCCTCTAGCTCTACCCCATCAACAACTTCTTCTGAGTCTACAGTTTGCTCTAATTCTACCTCTTGGGATAACATATTATCGCTGTCTTTATAATTCGAACACTGGCGTGACTCACACGAATCACAAATAGATGAGCAGACGACACGAGCGCCACGTAGAGCATACGCGCGGCGAACGACGGAGGAACGAAAGTAATAAATTATAGCGTATACATTTAGACATACTGGTTTTTCCCCGGGGTATCAAAGGTATGACTTATATACATCGATGGAAAGGTGGGAATTCCCCCATTACACCACTTAAGGTTTTAAAATGTTAGAAATGAAGAGCAGGGGGAAAAAACCACCAAAAAAAAGTGCGTTTTTCCTTGAGCCCGCGTTTTATAATTTTATTGAAAAATGACGACTTCGTCAAAAAAAGTAATTGCACAATCGAAAGGTAGACATTCTTGGCTTTCAAATCATGTATCATAGAGACCAATCGGATCATGTATGAATTTTTAATTGATGGTTGTTCACAATATTTCAACGCGATCCAAAAACAGCAAAAATTTGGGATCCAATAAACAACGATTAAATGAAAATTGAAAAAAAATATGGTATACAAATTTCAGGGATGACGAAGGACGTTATGAGGACCCTAAATCAAGAAAATTTTGAGTTAATTAGTGCAATACAAAAAAAAGGAACAAATTCCTGGCGAGGTACAAAATTGCCCGGGAGCAGAAAGTTTGACCCGTGTTCCGATATGGCCAAAAGAGTCAAGCGTGACTCAATTCACAGGGTATGATAGCAGCAGAATTCCTCTTCCACATAAATTTTGAATCATGAGAAAATATGCATTTTTCACAAAGTTATTGAATAATTTGTCCCCCCGCTGATGTGTGAATACACGGACTGTGCTCTCCGGCATACAGCACAGAAGCTCATTATTCGAGGTGCGCTTGTTGCCGTTTTTCTCGAAACCGGTCGAATTTTCGAGGAAAACCATGAGGATCATTTTTGTAGAAAATTAACTGAACTTTAATTTTTATTCAATTAAACCTATTTTCCTGGTCTTTTGGGGCCATTTTCTCTGCCCTCGCACGCGTTTTCATGTAGAACTTTATCTCATGTTTAATGAGGTACCAAATGCAACTTCCAACCGGAACATGAAAATAGGGCGTAATTAATGTTAAATTTCTTCCTTTATTTACTGGAATATATAGCATTGGTGGTTCAGTGGTAGAATGCTCGCCTTCCACGCGGGCGGCCCGGGTTCGATTCCTGGCCGAAGCATATGAATCGTTGCTTCGTAAACAAGAGAAAGACTCAGAAGAGAGCACACGCACGCAAGCAAGGCACATAACGAAGCAACGTAACATAACGTAACGTAACGTAGCGCAACGGTCAGATATTTTGCGTCGTGACCCCTGGTCGCTCAAACATAACCTGACGTAAAGAACTAAAGTTCCAATAATCATGAATAGATATTGATAGCGATATGGATATCAGTAACACTCCTCCGGAGCTGCGGAAATTGGCAGATACGGCTACGTTGGATTGACTCCTCCAGGAATCACACGTTCCAGAGCTGGCATCGAGAAAATTATTTCGAGAATCTCTGAGGAAATGTTTTTCGGGCCTATTTTTTCAGTAAATAGTGCTGCTGGAGCACCTGCATCGAAAATTGCTTCAAGAAGTACCCAAAATCAAAACTTGTCTTTGCATCTTCCTCAACAGCAGGAATTAATATCAATAACTATACTCCCTGTGGTGTTAATGGACACCGTCCGAGACCATCTCTCCCACACACAATATCAATAATTCACAAATTGTACGTTTAATATTCATGTTCTAGATACATTCAATTTTTTAGTATATATACACTTTAAATTAGAATACATCTTGTTCAAATTTATTCAAACCATGATCCAGACTGTAGTTCGAAAAGTGGGTATGTAGAGGTGAGAGTCGTGGTACTATCCTTCATATGCATTACAGAATAGTATATTAAAGTATAAGTGGATATTAAGGTCTTTAAAACACGCGCGATTTTTGGAGCACGACGGCGAAGCCGGAGTGCTCTAAATAGAGCAAGTGTTTTAAAGACCAGTTATCCACGAATACTTTATTGGTGCACTTTGAAATTATAAATACCGGTCTATAACTACTACAACAACAAGAAATGGAAATCATAGATGGAAACTTCAACTAAATGTCAAATGGTTGAATTCGTGACGTATATGATGTACACCTTGCGTTGTCATGGAAATAAGAAAAACATAAACTAATTTGTATTTTGATATAAATTCAACCTTATTGAGTGCTGTGAATGTCAATAGTATTAATTTAAATACAATTTCCTAAGATTTGAAAAATGGAAATATTAATATTTCAAACAATACCAACGGCACTTTCAATTTTAATTTATAAATTTGACATTGTTAAATATCGTTCGAATAAAAGTTTTGACGTTACAAACTACTCCTGTCAGATCAATAATAAAAAAATGGACATTTAGACATGATTTAGACCATAGATTTAGACTTCGTTTCTCGAGTTGTTGATGTTGCCATGGTAACTTTAAAACACGCGCGTGCTAAAAAGTTCGATTTAAACACGCTGAGGCGTGCTTTGAATAGGTAAAATGGTTCACCAATAAAAAAAAAATTATAACATTACTTCAACTAAACTCAAATTGCTGATCGAATCGACCATTAATTTTTTGTTTGGGAGATATTAATCAAATAAATAACAGAATATGTGTGCGTCTTAACATATTGAACAAGAGTCGACTATTTTTATTTTGGTCGGAAAATACGTTACAGGCTGAAAATGGGAATTAATAAATCCTTCAGTATATTGAGAAGTAGAAATTCTAACATTAAAGCATTAGGAAGCAAGGAAATTATAATTGATGAATTGTATATATTTGAATGACATCTCAAAAATTTTTGAGAAAATTAGATTGTACTGCCAAATTTGAAATGAAATTCTTCTTCTTTGATTAACCCAATTTATTGTTAACTGTTGGAGAAAGTCATAGTGGCTATAAGTAGTGTATTATTTATTGAAGACTCCTTTTTTTTTAGTCTTGACCGGTAACCAGTCTCGTACTCGTATCATTTCCGGGTTACTTCCGGTTTTATTAATTAGCATCTGCTAGATTCCTGAATTGGAAAATTCCTTATACTATTATATGCTGATACAATATTTGCAGCTGAATGATTTAGCACAATAGTGTTATTTCTTAGTATTTGAAGACTTGACTTGAAAGACTAAAAAACAAATATTGGAGTGCAAAATCATTCAATTGCAAATATTGTACAATATAAGGCGTATGCTGAAAGCTTGCAAATCCAAAAAGCGCGCGTCTTGAATGCCAGTTCATACCAGTAACCAAAGTGGGCGGTAGTAGCCACAAAACACTTCACGTCTAACATCCTTACTATTTATTACTCTACGGCTCCACCCCAGAATTAATTAGCCTGGAAGTATTCTATAAACTTTGCACAAGGACAAATTTTCTTATCTATAGCTTCATAAATATCAATATCAATAAATATCAAATTGAAATAAATACAATAGTCTTATGTGTCTTATGTTTTGTATTCAAAAATGATTCTCAGGGGTGGTTTTCGCCGAACTTAATAAAAAACAGAACTGTAGCTTAAAAGAAAAGGTAGTTAAATAAGTTGAGCGCCACGTGGTTTTTTTACTTTCTATAAAAAGAATAGGTTAACCCTGAAACTATGAATAAAGTTGTGTCCTGTTATTTAAACATTCACTATATGATATCTTGAAGTGTGTGACTATAAATTCAGTAGGAAGGAAGGTGAAATAAAATTCCACAAGTTAAGCAATAACAAAAAAAATATGAATTTAATTAGTTTCTAATTTTAAAAAATATAAATTTATGTAAATCTATAATAAAACAAAGTAACAATGTCCGTGGGTGAAGCCCTTAAATTCACAAATTAGCCCTTGAGTTTACAAATTATAGGAAAATAATATTAGTGGGTGAAGCCCTTTAGTTTTACAAATTATAGAAAAAGAATTTTAGCTTGAAAGGTTGACCTTAGTGAAAACTTCTTTGTATAAGTATAAAGTTACTTATCTTAGAGAAAGTATTAGCTTGGGAGCCTCTCTGCCTTCTTGGGTATTAAGTATTAGGTAGAAGGCCGTTTCATTTCCCTCAGCAGTGGAGGTATGCCTTGAAGCTCATCCGTTATTATGATACCATAAAATAGATGTGAAGGTAGATGTCAATTTCCAGATACTTTGTTTTATATGTTTTTTTTTTGTTGTAACAAAAAAAATCTATGTGGCCAACCGCTAAAATAATACAATATAAATTAAAATCAATATTACAATGATTACATCATCAACTCTCTGTAAAGTTAATTTATCTTTAAGAAAAAGTACATTTTTTTTTAGAGCTCATGAAATTAGCTAAAGTCTTACTAATAAAATAACTTCACCAGAGAATTGTTCAAGAAAGGAAAAAAAGAATAGGAAAAATTGTTCAAGAAAGGGAAGGAAATAATTCAGAGAATGTGAAGGTATGTGAAGGTCACACGAGGTCACATGTCCTGAAACGTTGAATAAATTACACAGATATTTTATACAAAATCCGTTATTAAACACTAAAACTATAAGAATGGGAATATAGAATCTTACCTGTAGGAATATTATAACTGAAAAAATAATCTGGATCTTTGAAATTTTATGTGATGTTAGCAGATATATCCCACAGCGGTTGAAATGCCCACGTCTGTTTTAATCGACCGTTTAGATCGGAAAGAAAGATGGCTGTTTTCGATTCACAGTAACCACCTCCACTTAGAACGATTTTGCGAATTCGACACCAAGTCCCTGGTTATACGATACGGCAAAGCAACCGGAAGAATAACAAAGGCGACTGTGAAACTTCACGTTTCAAAAGCTTAATTATTCGTTAATGATAAATGACCTCAATTTTAATATATTCCAAATGTAACTAGAGATAATTTTAGCATTCAATGTGTTTAAATTATCAAGGGCATTAATGAAGAAATCCAGACTCAAGTAACAGTCAAGCTCCGGTTTCATAGTCGTATATATTGGACAGTCAAATAGTAAATGAGATAAGGTTTCATTTACTAAATGATTACAGGCAGTACATACCTGATTTGGATCAACTACTGTGTACGACATCGCTCTGTACGTGAAACGTAACCTGTGTTTATTACTCAGTCGTAGCTGGGCAAGACGAAAAGAAACAACGCTGCATCAGTAAAACATCGTCAGCATGCAATTTTTCAAAGTACTTTTTAAATATAATTTTTTTATTTTTTTCCAACAAATTACTATTCAAATTATCCCATATTTCAAGAGAGTCGGTTGTAATGAAGAGTTGTTTGACTTGTGCCAACCAATTAAACTTCGAATTGCCCGATTCATTCATAAGTTGGAGTTGACGTTTGAAACATAGAAAGGGAAGGCGTCTTTCATTCATAGCTAATATTTTGCACAACCAATTATACATCATTTTGAATACATTATACGCAAACTTTACACGTCCAGTCTCCAGTCTCATGACATAATCGGGAGTATTGGTTTGAACTTGCAGGACTTGTTTTAGGAAATAAATTTGAACTTTTTCCACGATGTCAACGTACCTCAGACCCCATACTGGTATACAACTAGATAGTGTGCTAAGTGCCAGCGATTCAAACATTTTAATTCTGGGATACCAAGTATCAATTTTTGCTTTAGCCATAATTGGCAAAACGGCCCCAACTGCATGCTTGCCTTTTTCGGTAGAAACAGAAGCCATCTCCCTAAACAGACAAGATGATGTGAGCGTGACACCTAAGTACACATATTTGTTAGTGAAAGGTACTTCAGATTTATTAAAAAAATATTTGAGCTTACTGTCGTGAAAACCACTTCATTCAATTGCAAATATTGTACAATATAAGGCGTATGCTGAAAGCTTGCAAATTCAAAAAGCGCGCGTCTTGAATGGTAGTTTATACCAGTAACTAAAGTAGGCAGTAGTGGTAACTTTGTGTCACAAAACACTACACGTTTAACATCCCTATTATTTATTACTCTATGTCTCCACCCCAGAATTAATAAGCCTGGTAGTATTCTATAAACCTTGCACAGGGACAAATTTTCTTATTTATAGCTTTATAAATAGGTATCAATAAATATCAAAGTGGAATAAATACAATTTAGTCTTATGTGAGTATTTGTGAATCTATTAGATGTTTCAATTGACTTCGCTGCCAATAATATGTAAAATATAATTGATATTTCTCCTATCGTTGATGGTGTTTTCATTCTTTCCAAATATCCAAAAATTGCTTGCCCAGCATTAATATCCTTCTTATCCCCCCTTATCTCATCAATGTATCCAACGTTTCCTGTTCGATTCAAATTTGGTCAAGGTGGGAGAAAGAACTACAGAGTTATTGTTTTTTTCAAAATCAGGAATTTCTATCTGTTAAGCTTCTCATATATATGAATATTGAGCTGTGAACCAGAACGGTAGAATGTTGAAATCATCAAATTTTCTAAATGTATCACAGCTTATACGGGAGTCAAATCTGTTACCTATTTTTAAAATCGTGAATAATCAAGCTCCTCTATAATATTTCAATACATATTTGAATAAAAGCTCTTCGAATATAACATATCAATATAACTGGGAACGAAAGGACCGACCTGATAGCGAAGGATGCAGTTATGAATGGACAAGATTGCAATATTTTCACTTTAGCAGATATAAATAACTCGATAAGTCATCGAATTGCCGATAAATGGAAACAGGAGTGGACAAATATATCTGGATCCTCTACAAACCAGTACTTTCAAATTTATCCTACATTACCTCCTCCTCCCGAATATATATTCAATAAGACAACACCCAAATTCTATTCAACAACTATATTTAGATTTAAAACCAATCACAGAAGATTTGGTGCACACCTTGCAAAACTAGGTATTATTAGATCATCATCCTGTAGCTGTAACAAACATTCTTATTGTGATCTGAATCACATCTTGTAACGTTATATTTGGCCACTATCATTGGAATATTTGAATATCTACCGGACGGCGAGTAGCCAGTCCTCTTGCCTTACCAACATGTGATTCTCGTCGAGAACCTGTAGCAACGATCACCGCTGGAAGGCAAATGTTTACATTTAATATGCGACGGATAATCTCCGTTGGTGAGGATCAGTATACACTGATATTGGTTCAATATTCCAGTTCTTCTCTCCTATAGAGAAAGGAATTAAGAACACACTACTAATATGTAAATTCTTTCTCGAAGCGGAGCATGTGAACAGGAAAGGGATACGCAACGTATGTCCATTGCTCATCGCATGGTTTAATTTAATAGCCAGTAGTAAGAATAAGCTCTCTTTTTTCTGTGAACCATGAAACGATAAGGTCAACAATTTTGATTTCTTGTGAGAGGTCCACCTCAAACTTTTTTTTTCTAAAGTGCATTCAATGTGAATGGTAAGTTGCATTCACGTATATGCATTTCATTTCTGATTCTTGCTTTTATATTTTTTCCTCCTACTAATAAGCGCCAGATACACACATACAGCGATTGTTTTTTTCTTCTTGTTCCTTCGGTATAGTTTTTCTAGTTTTTCTTAAACAGTTGATAAAAGGTTCACATGTATATAGTTGAAGTCTTCAAAATATGTAGGTATATTTAATTAATTGATCAATTCAATCTAATTACCAACCTAGAATATTATATTTCCGGATTACATTTTACATTACATTTTTTTTTGGCCTTCTGTGATTGAAATGAGTAATATTATTATTATGTTATTTAGATATTGTCCCTTTGATTTCTTTGATGAATGGAAATAAATAAGATTTCCTTAATAATATCATATCGTATCATATCACATTTCTTTATTGCTTCTTTTGTTTTTTTTAATAGTAAAATACAAGATATTTTTTTATAAACCACGTTCTTAAATGATTTTCTGTAACCAATTGTGAAATAAATTACTGCAGATATCCTGAATTTTACTTAAAAAAAACGTAACTATTGCTGATACACTGTATCTTTCCCAGCACTTTGTACCTGCCACTTTGTACCTGCCAATTTGTACGTGACATTCCGAACGAAGAGCTTTCTATGAAGTAGTTTCTCTGAGGTAGTTTCCATGAACTAAATTCCCATGGATTAACATCAAACACCTAGGACCTGCCCGAAGAAACTAAGGAAAGTAAAACAACGTGAAAACAACGTGAAACAACAAACAACGTAAACAACATTCATTTACTGCAATATTGGTTTTAAAATCATTATACAACTTGTAAATTTAACATCGTTGTTCATATTCCTTCCCTTCCAGCATTTCCAGGTTTGTTGATAGAGAGTTGTGAGGTGAAAAACAGGTCGACTAATATTATTCAGGGTGGCGCCCACTTACCTTACTTGATTAACTTTAATTACATTCCTCAACTTGATTTATTAACTTATTAAATTCATTGGGTGTCTTAACTTCATCTATTATATCAGTAACTCCAATATAACTTCAATAACTTAAATAAAGTAGGATTACCCGCGAACCGGTAAAACTACTCCCTGAACTGATATTAGTTTGGTCTCCGAATTCACACCTGAGGTGCTCTCCACATTGAGTCACCATTGCAATTTATCTTGCCCTATTATTTTTAATAAATAATAGGTAACAATATTTTTTGGTTGCTCTAATAATGTCACGAGATCCAAATGTTTAATTCAGTCGCTTGTGAAATTGAATTATCACCTTCCACTAAATATTAGCCACATCCTTAACAATATTATACAATTTGGTAATAAATTTCTTGAAGGAGTCTTATGTTACCATATGGATGTAACTAAGCAGTTTCCAAAATTCTGTGGAAACTGGAGTAATTTCCGTGCCTCTTGCCTCTCACACACACACACACGAATATGAATTACAACTTGAGGTCAAAAGATCATCACCAAATTGGAGGATTTAACTCTACAATGATGTAGAGAACGTTATTTATAGAAGTCTTAAGGTTGTATAATAGCTTACCACTGAGTGTCAAAACTTCTACTACTGTAAAACACTCTAAATTAAAATTAAGAAAAATGTATTTTGTAAATTGATGTTTGTGTTTTTTCCTGTGAAAATTTGTAATTTGGAATGTATTTGTCATGTTATAGCTTGTTATAAGCCTAATAAAGTTTATTCTATTATATTCAATTTTATTTTACCATCCACAGTACAATAGGAGAGTTAGAAAAAAGTCATCCACAATGCTCAGTTCAAAGATGGAATGTCCGGTAGTCTGGGAAAAAATATTCCAGAAAGATTGATGAAAAAATTACTGTGAAAAGGATCAAAATCCAAAAAGGAAATGAGGTTCCAATCCAAAAAAATAACAACGATTGAACTTAATATTGTAGAATGTGTCGTTTCATTACACTGTAATTTTTTGTTCCTCCGTATATAAAATCTCCTCCTTAATCTAAATTCACCATCACAAAGAGCCTTGTTAGCAACATAGGATTAATAACGAACGTATCTCGCTACAGCTTATTACGGTAACTGACTCTCATTCTGAAGATTTTCAAATTGTCTGAAGATACTTAGATTCATTTGTGATGCCTCCACGAACCAGAGTTCACTCTTAACTTGGAAGTTTTCAACTTTCTCGGAGTAGATAACTACTAACACGCCGACTGGAAGTCAATTAAAGAATACTCAGAAGAAAAAAACGAAGAGAAAGGTAGAAACAGTGACATTATAAGTGTGATATCAATTAGACTATTTTTTTAATGAAAAACAAAAAAGAGAGCTATTTTGCGAGTCAAATATTATCATCTTTAGTAATATCACAAGATAGTGAGAATAAGTTGAAAATGATTTTTCCTAATTTTGACATATAAAGTGACACTTTTTGAAACTGATTGACATTATAAAACGTCTTACTTTCTGTAACTAGTTGCATGAAGTAAAATTTTATGCAATTGGTGACGAAAAATGTATTTCAAAATTAGTGGAAAAAAGAATTATTCTATTTATTAAACTGTTATAATACAAGTTAAAAACATAAATTATGAATTAATCAATTATTATAAATACTGAAAACACAATTATTGCAATTATTCAAATTAATTCCCGACGACATATTTTTTTCATTGCTCGAACTTGCTGTTATTTGGGAAGCGGCGCACATTGCATTAGATGTTTCACCAAATATTTCTTGCGCTTTGAGTTTTTTATTATTCATGGAATTTTCAACATATCCCTCCGCAACAGAGGTAGATTTCCAACCTCCATACCTCTTTAACTTTAAAATATCAGCGCCACTGTATGCTAGGACAGTGGCAGAGCTTCTTCTGAAGCAGTGGCCAGTATATAGAACAGGATTTGAAAGACCAAGGAATTGTGCAATACCTTTTGGCAGACTGCTAAATGTGTTAATTCCCACAGGATTTCTGGTAAATTTTCCATTCGCATTCACTCACTTCGTTCGTTCCGCAAAAATCTCACGCGTTACACAAAATTAGGCATTTCGTAACTGATGGCATAAATAGCTATAATAGATTCTAAAAAACTTGTTGTCAGGTAATAGATACGTGAGCTTGAATGGCTCAATGGGCGAAATGGCAACGAGTTTGAGATAAGGCCTTGATAATTATTATCTACTTTATCGTCAGATAATTTTTCTACGTTGCAATCAAAATCGCTTCTAAGATTTCATATTTTCATCCCAACAAATTTATATCACTCGACTCAATATGAACAGAATTCATTCGATTTCTTGAAAATGTATGATAGGCTCGTTAGATCAACAATGGTATATTATACACTAAGGTAAGGTGATGGAGACTATTTTTGTGAGCGAACGGCAAAATAAGGTGCGAGGATAAATGTCTTCACCACCATGGTGTATTTACAAATTTCTCAATTACTCACTAAAATTGAGTACAACAAATCAACGGAACTAATTTTACGAACACATCCAAAAATTTCACAAAACGAGGGTTATGTTTCACTTTGAACTTTGATCACATGCGTAATTGAAGAAGAAACAAATTACAGCGGTAAGATTTATAGGTAAATATCTTTATAGTACACATGACTAGAAAGTCAAGAAAACATTGTTGTATTCTGTGTGAAAATTTAATTTTTCAAAATTGAAAAGCGCTTTCGGCTATAAAGCCATCTTCAGTGCGATACCTGCAAGTAAGTAATAAAAGTTGGAAATATGTAAGATGAGAAATAAGTGAAGAATTACTTACTTGTCAGGTATGTGATACAAGGAACCTAATTAAAGGTCGACAACACATTAACGTCACAAAATGTAATTTATTGAAATTACATTAATTTAAAATAATCCCCTGATTGGGGTAAACTGTCTTTGAATTTTTGGACATTTTTAGTTTGAATTTTTATCATCTTCAACTTCTACACGAACAAGTGTTAGTAGAACGGAAATTGAAGAGACACTATTTTAATTTGAAATTAACAAATGACAAATGACAATATAAGTGAACACAACAAACTCAAGTTATCCAACATGTGTATAAAAATAACATTGTAATAATTTTGTGTTAATGTGAATATTAGAGAACCCATTTAAATTTGCGAAATTGTTGTAAATAAAGTAATTCGGCAATGTCCCGAGAGAAATATGTAGATTTCCTAAATAAAATTGTAAATAAAAAATTTGATATTAAGGTCTAATGAGAACCCATTACTGAATCTAATTTGAAATAGAAAATTTACATATAGGTCAAGAGAGATTCCAGAAGCACATAAATTAATTGAGAAATTATAAAATATTTGTGTAAATCAATGAAAGTAATTATCTGAAAATAATTCCAAATAACAAATTTCAATGAATGAACATTGAAGTCTGTTAGTCTCCAATAACAAAAAACAAATCATCTTAATGGAGAAAATGAATTTGATTAAAGTCTAATGAGAGCTCATTATTCAAATCTAATTCCAAAAACAAATAAGATTATGGGTCTACTGAGAACCCGTTACCAAATCTAATTCAAAATAGATAACCAATCAATAGTCAGGAAGATGTGAGAATTCAGCTTTTGGTCATCATTTGAAATTTAATAAGCATAGTTTTAGTCCTAATCGTAATTTACTAATTTTGAAAGAAGTTCATTCTAAAAATTTTAATGGGTTGGATTTTCTTGAAGATTTATAAATTAATAAAGAATTACAAAACAATAATTTTTGTTTGAATGAGCAAGTACAATTAAATAGATCTTATGCTATGTTATATTTCAACAAAATAGCGCAGTTTGTTACAACAATAACAAATTCCAATAATTCTTATACTACGACAGTATAGCCCCATGCTGAATATTTGGTGAGCTAGTATGAAGACACCTACTAATCTTTGTAATTATCGAGTACTAGATGAATATTCGCATCAAAGTTAGCCCAAAAATCCCAAAAGTTTGGTCGGAGACATTAGATTCAAAGTTGGCCAAAGTCTCGATTCCGCTCGGCACCGGCACGCCTTTTGGTCACTGCTGGTTGGGCCACAGGATCGCAGCTTGCCCGAAAATAGCGTTAAGAAGGCTTAATTATCGACAAAAAATCAAATCCTCACCCTTTGAAACCCCCGTGACCCAATTTGGCAGCCCATATACATTTTTGGACCACGAAACGCCCTTTCACATAGGCATGGGAAAGTTGCAAAGGCATCCTTACCGAAAAAATGGATTAAGGGCAATCATTCATTCATTCAGGCACTAGCAATTGTGTACGCGCAATTTTAACTGTTCGGTTGAGATTGTCGTGTTTACCCGTAGTGTATGGGAGCCTATATACGCAAACATTTTTTATTAGAGTTTGCATCTTCTACTGATGATAAAAACTTGTTATAAATTATTGATAATTACAAACGGGCTTTAGGTATAAATCCAGTCTTAACAGTAATTATTATTTCTGTGAGACCTTCATTTAGCAGCCAATCATTAGTATTTCACTCTTGTTTTTTGTCTAGAAACTTCCACAGTAGACTTCTCACAATTCTAACGTTATAACGTGAGGTGTAACTTTTTTTTTGTTCCTTCGAATTTAGAACTTCAACAACATTAAACTTGTTACCGGTTAGAATTGACATTCCATAAACGTGGATTATCCATCGCCTGATGAAAAAACAAGGACATTTTTCAGTAGTAATAATATTTTCACTGCATTTGGAATAACCATAATTCAGTGCTATGGATCTCGACCATTGATGTAGTGAAACAAAGAAAAACGAAAACAGTGACATTTGAACCAGGGTAGAGGATCCATAAATAAAAAAATACCTATAGATGGGAAACTGACCCGTGGCGCCCTCTATTTGAACGGGTGGCGCCACCTTGAGAGTCCCGTCAGTACCTCAACACAAATCAGATAATTGTAAACTGTAACAGCCAAAAAAAAGAGATTCCTGTAATTTTACTTTTATTGCAAAATGACATTTATGATCCATTTTTTGATATTTCATTCAAAGTTACTCAACATTAGATTGATATTACAATGATAACAATCAATCAAGGCACGTAAAATTGAATTAAATGACAAAAAATGGACCATATAATGCCTGAAGTGGGAAAAATGAAGCAATAATCATCAAGTTTATATATTTCATTGAATTCAAAAGTAGGTATATAATAAATGGAACGTTTTCTTACATGACAAACATGAAGAAAAATAAATGTTACGGATTCAACAACAATGCTGGGAAGTTCAAAGCTGTATGGAAGAATAACTACTTCTATCACTTCTCATTCAATAAAACATGTTTTTTTTATGAAGATAGAGCTTGGCGGGTGCACCTCACATTACAGTCTTTCAGATTACATATTTTTGACATTCTCTCTTAAAATAAAAGTCCCACTATAAACAATAAAAACCAACTACGAATACTCAACACACGCACAAATAGTTTTTAAAACAAAAAGGTAGAACGTGTCGCGGGACACACGGTAGGAACTTTAGTTCCTTTTAAGCAAAAGTTATGTAATACATCTGACGTTATAGAAAAACAATTTGCATATTCTCTGGTGGTTGAGTAGTAAGTGTTACCTAATATTCATTTAAAATAATAAGGCAAGATAAATTGCAACGGCGACTCAATGTGGAGAGCACCTCAGGTGTGAATCCGGAGACCAAACTAATATTAATTCAGGGAGTAGTCTTACCGGTTCGCGGGTAATCCTACTTTATTTAAGTTATTGAAGTTAATGAGATAATAAATGAAGTTAAGAAACGAAATGAATTTAATAAGTTAATAAATCAAGTTAAGAAATGTAATTAAAGTTAATCAAGAAAGGTAAGTGGGCGCCACCCTGAATAATATTAGTTGACTTGTTTTCACCTCACAACTCTCTATCAACAAAATGGAAATGTTGGAAGGGAAGGAATATGAACAACGTTGTTAAATTTACAAGTTGTATAATGATTAAAAAAATTATCACAGGAACATATAAAAAAAATTGATGGTTTTTGTGTTGAAGCACGTTGGTTTTAAATTATTTCACTGGTTACTTCCCTTGATTTTCCACGTGTCTGATGGCAGGTTCCAGACTGTTTTGTGGTCTCAGGTATGTCTCAGGTAACTTCAGGAACAAAGTAAGTAGGTACTCAGTAAGTCCAGGTAATCAGTAAGTCCAGGTACTTCAGGTACTTAGTAAGTAGGTACTCAGTAAGTAGGTACTCAGTAAGTAGGTACTCAGTAAGTCATTCACATTGAATGCACTTTAGGAAAGATAAAGTTAAAGATAAAGATAAAGATAAACAATTAAAAATTCTTGACCTTATCGGTTGATGGTTCACAGGAGAAAAAAAGCTTATTTTAAATACTCGCTATTAAATTGAACCATGCGATGAGCAATCGACATACGTTATATATTCCTCTCCTGTTCACATGCTCCGCTTCGAGAAAGAATTTACGTATCCGTAGTGTGTTCTTAATTTCTTTCTCTGTATAGGAAAGAAGAATTGATATATTTGACAAATATCAGTGTCTACGGAACCTCACCAACGTAGATTATTCGTCGTACATTAAATGTAAAAATTTTGCCTTTTGAAGCGATCGGTGCTACAGGTTTTCGACGAGAATCACATGTTGATAGGAGAAAAGGACTGGCTACTCGCCGTCCGGTAGATATTTAAATATTACAATGATAGTGGTCAAATATAACGTTACACACCCCTACTACCAGGAAAAAAAATTTTTTCCACAAAAAAAATTTTTTTTATAAATGCAAAACATAAAAATTTCATGATGCTGAATGAAAAGAAAATTATATAACACATAATAACTATTACCATGTGTTATCAGAAGAGAGTGAAACACTGATTAAAAAAAACATTTTCAAATTGAAGAAGGAAAAAGGAACAATTTTAAGAACCAAATAATTAATTAATAGAAAAAAGAAAGATACATAAAACTTTGAATGGTAAATTTTGAGAAGAAAGGAATAAGTACCAGGTACCCACATACAAATCAATAAGAAAATTGAATATTTAAGGTAATTAATTCAACCTTTGATTTGATGATAGATCACTGTATCTGTGAGTTCTCAAAGATAATGTCACGAGATAAGATACGAAAAAAAAATGAGACTTCTCACCAGATACATTGATTATCATCCATAAAAATTATATGGTTATCATAGGTGTTATTATATTCAATATACGTCCGTCCTTCTTACTATTACAAAAAAAAATTTATCCAAATCAATCTTTCGGAATGATTATAGATAGATATGGGTAATGAACAAGTAGATACAAAAAAAATTTAAGAAGACAAGATATGAGGTAAGGTATTGAATGTAGATAAGCAAAAAGAATTTTTGTAATGTAGGTTGATATCTCGAGCATGTAGATAAAAATGTTTAAAACAATTAAAATACTAAAAATTTTCAACAAAGAGGTAATAAAAATTTTAAGATAATTGAGAAAATTGAAATTTCAAACCTTTAAGATAATAAAATTTCAAGATAGTTAAGATAATAAAAAAAATTTGATAACTAAGATAATGAATTAAGATCATAACTTTCGATATCCCATGATATATCAGCAAATATTTAAACTAATTGCAAAGTCAAATTGCCAATGGTCTTCCAAAAAAAAATTTTATATACCCTTTCGGTATATAAATACAGACAAGACATTATTTGTCTGCAAAGATAAGAGAAAGATAAGTACTATAAAATATATTATAGTACAGTAGACAAGTTTCATCCCTTGTCCACTTAGATACGATAAGATACGATAATTAAGGTAAATTAAGGTAAGCTACGATAATTAAGATAAGATAATGAAGATTAAATATCACCCTTATGAATACTTAGGGTATATCCGACAATTTCTTCAAATCAAGAAGACCCAATATTTAATAACCTTTATGTTTGTGCACCAACAGGTTTATTAAACTTAATTTAATTTGACTATGCATTTTAAATTTAAAAAAATTATAATATTTATTGAATATTTGAAAATTTTCTAAAAATTCCCAACGGATCTTCTATTATAATTCTCAGATAAGAATTCCATCCGGCCAGGAAGATATTTATTAACTTACTTTATCCTAGAACACGAATTCTATTTTGCTAATGAGTAGGGAAAGAAAGTCAAGTCATTATCAAATTTATAGTCAAAGAAAAGGAAAATCTTTACGATAAAAGAGATGAAAAAAAATATTCGAGACACCAACACACATCACAAATCGTTCATATGAAATTTTTCATCATATTTCACAAGAAAAAAACGTACCTAAGACAAAAATAAACTAGTGAAAAGCTAAGTAAAACATAGTGATAAAATATAATCCAGATTAAAAAAAAAGACAAAATTTCGACAAATTTGACTAAGAGAGAAGAGAGACAAAAATTGAAAGAGTGACTGTCAAAAATTTTCACTGGAAAGTTAGATGATATTTTTTTAAGTTCTACCAGGGAGGTTGCCAGTTAGCATCCACAGTAGCCATTGGTCATCGCGCAAGCAAAACTTTGAAAAAAAACATCACACAAACTCAGCAAATATTTTGACAGTGCTAGCGATATGACACAAAGCAAATACCTAAGATGTTAAACATCTCAGCGAGATAGATAAAATTGAATAGGGTTTTATTGTCGAAAAACTGAATTAAAGATACGCAAATGAAATTTTAAGATAAAGAATTTACGAAAAAGAATTAGTTCTGTCATCTAATGTAGAGAAATATGCCACGATAAAATATTATTTTTCTATGTATCATTCAGTACTAAGGTAAAGATAATTTTTCGTTATTTCGCTGTGCAAAAACAACAATGTGTTATTTGTACTCGCATCAAAAGATAAAGGGACCAAGATAAATCATATATTGAGAATAAAAGTGCTACCAAGCAAACAAAGATAATTTCTCAATATACTAAAGATAAGGGAATGCTACAACCATATCCGAATCCAAATTTTGCATGAAGCAGGAAATTCAGAAAATGTTTGTGCATAAAATTTTGTTCCAAAAGATTCTGGACTCCAAAGGTGCATAAAGCTAGATAATTCCAGAAAATTTAAAACATTCACGGAAATTTGTTCTCAATAGAACAGCGTTTTTGGTATCTCAAATACTCAAAAAACACAAAAAGATACGATAAGACACAAAAATACTTCACGAATTGTTTATTGCACAACGAAACGTCAAAAAAACATAGATACTAAAAAAATATGTAAGTACTTATGATACATACTCTAAAGATATAGAAAAGGCAAAAATATTTCCGAAAGAAAAAAAAATATGCATGTACGCCACTGCATACTCAAGATATTTTGATTTGAAATCTTTAATCAAAAGTAAGGCAATTATTTCCGATAACAACTAATTCGATAAATTTACTAATAGGAGATAATGAGAATTAAGTTAAAAATATATTAATCGAAAAAAACTGGAAGCAAATCCACAGCAAACTATTCAAAAATATGTTTCGACTGAAGGTCACTGAACGATAACGATAAACAGGTAATTAACTAAAAAATAATTGAATTGACTAATTAATGAATATACGAATCCTTAAGCTTTT
>CAJUYH010004359.1:0-27615 GCA_910591685.1 Galerucella tenella
AGTATTCGAAAGTGTTATGAAAATGGTGTACTATTTCAACATAGGTAATCATAAATTTTTTTTTATCAAACCAGAGCGAATTTAAGAAAATTAAAAGAGCACTTGAACTCATTTTTCAACATACTTTCCAAATCTTTTATTATTTTTTATGAACGCTATTTGGTGAAAAGGTTAGCTCGTGTTTAACAGTTTTGTACAGGAACCCCTAGGTAGCAGCTCATAAATAACACAGTTTATAATAAAAAAGACTGCGCTTGCTATTTGTTACTGTAATAGAGTGTTAAGGCGATGCACTAGTAAATACTAAGCAATACTTTTTTTAGTAATATGACTCAGTATCTATTGGTGGATCGCTATATATAAATATGATTTTCCATATGGCCTAACTAATATTTAATTTGTCATTAAGAAAGGATTTGTTTCAAGTTCGAAAAGTTATATTGTTGATGAATAGAAACATATTCATTGTCTTCAATAAAATGAGTTATTTATCGAAAATTACATTTATTCTTGTAAAAATGTATCATATTTTTTTCAAACAACATTTGTTGAGGTATAATGACCAAATAGTTATATTAATCTTTAAAAGCATTTAAATTCAATATTGTAGTTTTCCAATAACAGATACTTATTTTTGCAAGCTAACTATATTGTTTTATTATAAAAAATTACTTTATGGCAGAATGACATTTCTTTATCATAAAAAAATATATTGTATCGGTAAAATATATTTCTTTACCAAAAAAAGGTATAATTGTCTGATTTAACGATATGTTTTCTAATTCGTGAAAAATGTATCTTCCCAGCAAATTATATTTTTTTGTTGGAAACAAATGTTCCTCTTTCAACAAAACTATCAATTATTACTAAAATTCAACATATTTATCATAACCGAACCATAATTTTTATAAACATTATATTGCCTTATAGTGAAAAAATATATTTCCCTAAAAAACCGAATTATTTATGGTATTGTTTTTTGTTTATGGAAGTTACCTACATGCTGTATTCAATACACTGAGCTTTTAAAATGTTTTTAAATATTCAGAAATATATTAAAAGTTCACGGTGTATTAAGCAGTATGGGTAACTTCCACACGGTACTCTAAATAATTAGATTACTTAGGAAAACATACTTTTCACAAATATATTTGTCACAAATATTTGTCTAAGCCGTGTCCAGACTATGTCGAACAACAAAGTTGACTTTCGTTTTGTATGTGTGGACCAGTCGATCGAATTGGTCGATGGTTAGTCTGGACACGAATTAAAATTACAGTATTTTTATGACAAACATGTTTAAATCTAATAAAAGGTAGAACGTGTCCCGGGACACACGGTAGGAACTTTAGTTCCTTTCAAGCGAAAATTATGTAATACATCTGACGTTATAGACGAACGATTTGCATATTCTTTGGTGGTCGAGTAGTAGGCATACCAGACTCTCACGCAGTAGACCCGGGTTCGATTTCCCATGAGGAAGTTTTTTTTATTGTTAATTTTTTTTTATAAAATAATTATTCTGCTTGTTATTAATAACGACAACAGGTAGACGTTTGGAATATTTAGAAGAATATTCATTATTAAAGATAATGGTACGGTACCCTTCATGAGGGAGTCCGACTGGTAACATCTACTTATAACAGCATCGCATATTTAAAAAAGGAAACCGTAGCATTATACAAATTGGACATTCAAGAACTGTACGCTTACCACAAAATTAGTGGAAACATAAAATTGAATTGTAAAATTTTTAATTTGAAGTTATATTACAGTTTATCGAAATTTTTATTTTCTAGATTTTTTCTTAAGTGGGTCGTGGAAAAAATATGCTGCTCGACTCGTGTGGATTGTCCATATCGCACTTGAAAGATTTAGCACTTCACCTACGGCGTCGTGCTCAAACTTCGTCCTCGTCCGATATGGCCATCAGATCCACACTAGTTGCACAAACTACTATTTCTTTCGAAATATTCCCTTTTACATTTAAAAACAACCTGCCAAATGTCAAATCACTTTATCCATCCATTTTAAAGTTATCGAATTGAAGCATTCAAGTTTTCAAAATTTCAACACCCTGTATTTCGAAAAGTAAATGTGCTAGACCCCTTAATCGCGCAAAAAAAATTATGGAGATAATAGTAAAAATTTATCCGAACAAATTCAAGTAGATCACCAGCACTGCGAATACCAGCTTTGCATAGAATTTGAATATAGCATCGGTGGTTCAGTGGTAGGATACTCGTATTCCACGCGGGCGGCCCGGGTTTAAATCCCGGCCGGAGCATATGAATCGCTGTGTCGTAAACGAGAGAGAGACTAAGGAGAGAGCACAAGCACGCAAGCAAGGCACATAACGAAGCAACGTAACATAACGTAGCGTAACGTAACGCGTAACGGTCAGATCTTTTGCGTCGCGACCCCTGGTCGCTCAAACATAACCTGACGTAAAGAACTAAAGTTCCAAAAATTAATGGTCTCTATTTATGCATAAAACTGTTTAGTAGGAAAGCAGGATAGGAATGAAAAACTTGCTGCTGAATATTTCGATCTATTGAAAAGAAAACTATACATTTTTAAAATAGATACCATACATTTATAAAATGGAAACCATACCTTGTTAAAATTAAACATATATGCCTAAAACATAACGAACAATGGTATCCACAAGATAGCCTTGTCTATCCTTAAGTGTGCACATTAATGCTTGCCCCATGGTAGTTTTTTGGAGTTCTTGGAGTAGATCTGACAGGTTTAATTGAGAAATGTGTATGTTTGAGGTACCTACATTTCGCTTGCATGTTACTTCTAACTACTTGAGTATAATTGTCATTTATTTTATCACCTTCAAAGATATCTCACAATTCTTGTAATCGCTATGAGTTTAACAATTCGTTCATTCTATTATTAAACTTATTTTTGTCCAGAGCACTTTAACTACTACTTCACAAAAACAAAATAATCAGTGAAATTGCAAAAACTGATCTAATTTCACATGCAGACTGACGCCAAACGTATACAGGTGGTGACCGTTACTGAATAATAGGGAAGGGTGGGGTGAAAATTCTTTGTCTCAATTGCCACACAATTTGTAGGCTAATGTGATTTCTTACGGGTGAAGAAATATTTGATTTGTAGCGAATAAGTTTTTTTTCTCGTAACAATATATGTACAATTATACTGAAATACTTATTTTTTCGGTATAAAGTAGATCTCATTTGAGGCTAATAATCTATAGGCTTATTTAAAAAATGTAAATTTCTGTCAAAACTTTCAAATGATTCACTATGGATATTTAATTTGTTGTTTTAAAGTGATGGAATATTATTGAAGATGTTGGGTTTTTTTCTGGATAACGAAAACAATTTTTACCCAAATTGCATTGTTATATTTTATAACAAAATATTATATTGTGCTTCGTAGACTTTTATAGTTTCTGAAGAACAATTGCATGAAGGTGTGCATAAAGGAAAACAAATTTTTTTACATTAAAGAAATTACACTCGAATAAATCATTTTCTTTAATCATAATAGAAATAGAAATAGAAAAAAATTGATATTCGCGATAATATCTTGATATTACTTGGATAATTCATCCTGTATTGGTTTTGTTTAATCAGGAATTTTTCAGGCAACCCATTCGTGATACATTTGTTAACCAGCCATTTGAAACTGAATCTTTGGTAACATTTCCCTTGTTTCCAACTTCCATTCCAGAAGCTTCGTGTCTTCTATATTATATGCCACTAGCTTGACTACAGGGATTTTAAGTAGATACAATGGTAGTATTATTTCCTTTATAAAGTGCTTCCGTCTGAGTCCTTGTAAGTTCCCACTGGAATTGATTTGGTGAGTAGGTGTTTTATCATAAAATGCTTATCATCTATTATTAAACACATGAGTGAGGATCGTTTCTTATTCGTATCTTGGAATGAATAGTCAATGTGAGAGAACTCATATTATTTTATAATATTTCCACTTGGCTCGTTTTAAATTTTAGGAAAACAAAATCTCGTCAAACTAAAGAAAAGGAAATTTCTGTTTTCCAAAATCTAATTTTACCATCTAATTCCATCCGTCTAACCTCATACAGCTTATAATTTTGCAAGGCAGATTCTATCGAGTTTTGTCTGTAGTATGAGAAAGAAGTCATTGTCCGTAAAGAATTTGGCTCAGTCGGAACGCCGGTCCATAAAATTCCTTTATTGCCTTGCACTCAGTGCATAATTCGATGCCATTCATTGGATTACTGATTAAATTAGTTTTCCGGTCGGAGGATTTCTGCTATCAATTGTTGATAACTGAATACAGCTCTACATTAAACAAATAAAATAGTTTCCAATTGTCCCTTTGTTTATCTAGTTGTAAAATTTTATTGAATTGAATTACAATTAATAATATTCATATTTCGTGCCCTTCGCTAACATTCCAAACGTCCCTAGTACAACAATACCATTTTAAATAAACACACTAATTTGTCATAACGATAATTTTAAGAAAAACATTTCGAATATGATATATTTGACAATATTCAAAACGTGCTGGTGCAAACGACACTAAAACTTCTCCCGGTAAATCGTTTCACCTAAACCAAGCCCAGAAGCCGTTCAATCTACTTTTTATAACAACCCGCAAATGAAGTTGGATGGTTTTTGCCCAGACTCATACATATTCCAGAAGTTTTACCTGGAGGCGGGGTCCTCTATCAATCTCTTTGACTTTTCGAAAATGACGACGACACCTCACGAAGAAACATTTCATCATATCGTGAGTTTATAACTCCTGGTTTAGAGTCATTACTGCGGACTTTTTTAAATTTTTACAAGAATAAAACGACGTTTTTCCACTTCTAGCTGTGTAGTTGACAATTATTGAGTCTTTCACCCAACTGAGAAGTATAATTTCTTCATTGGTGGTTAATAATTTTTCTTATTGTGTCGGGGTAAACGTAGTTAAAATTTTATCTAAGCTGAGATCTTACAATAAACATCCGTACGTTTTGTTTTCACCTAAAAAATCCTTTCCGCGCAGTTTAGTATCTACGTGAACGAGTTCAGATAAAAAACTAATCCGCAACAGAATTGACACCAGCGACCCTTTATTTATACGGCTTTATTTGAAAAAACAATGTATACGGTCCTAAAAGCCGAACTTTGATTATCCCTTTCTCGAAAAGTTTTCAGGTTACGTGCCCACTGTAATCCTGGGGGTATATTTCAAGTAGGCCCGTAAAATCGAACGTTGGCTGACAAATTGAAATTGCCATGTTGCCTTTCTACTTCTTTTCTTCGTTCTTATTGTGCAGGAGCACGTTACTCGTGTGATAAAGTCTTCTATTCAAGAACGATGTTATTTGTTAGAAGAGCTTTATTCTTTCATCTAATGTGTATAAGTGGATTCAAACAAATGTATCATTAGTTTGATGGATTATTCAGTTCAATTATTCAAGTAATTAATACGAAAAATGTACTACTGCCAACATAACCTTCTTGTTTACCTTCTCCTATGTATCTCACTATGTATATAAATAGATATGGTAGCTTTCAAACTCCAATTGCGATGAAATAGTTGAAGGGCAAAAAAGGACATACCGCTCAGTTGCCATTATCACTGACAGTCCAGCTGCACTGAAGGCTCCCGCTTCCATTAAGGTCAACTCTAAGCTAGTATGGGATTACATACGTGTGTTAAGCGCACTCAAAGAACGCTGCAAGGTCATGGTGGCCTAGGTACAACAAATTGATGGATTGACAAGACTCATCTATGCCATTAATTGGAGAGGAACCCTCATGCGGTATCACGGGCTGAACAATAAATATGGTCACAAGGAATTGAGTGGCACGGAAATCTCTAGAATTGTGGGTAATCTCACCAGAGAAGGGCGAAACAGTTCATTAGAGGACAATAAATTGCCAACTTTAATAGCAGAACTGGCGAGTTTATCTTTGCAAGTTTATCTGAAGTTGTGATAGGAATGCAGTCGAAAACATTAGATATTGCACGTTCAACTATGAAAAAGCTAAAGTGCTAAGTATGTAGTGATAATAATTAGAAAAGGGACTTTTTATGTTACCAATATTAACAATATGATTAAACATTATTTCTTTAATATGCTTGTTTCCTTAGATTTTTTCTATTGACATTATTTTTTCAATTTATGAGTATTTAAAGATTAGCACTTTTCCAAATTTGTTATGGGATTCTTCAAGCTCTGGCAGCGTTGTACGGAGACCATAATTACCAAACCCTCCGAATTACATAATTGGTTATTTTTATCGAAAGCTGACTTCTTATTGGTAAGTGCGTGCGTGTGTTCTTCCCCCTTACTTCGTCAATTGACTGATATTGATTTATCCAGTGGCGTTGGTATTGTCAGTGACCTTCGTTTTTTCGGTTTTACTTGGTAAAATAGGTACCGTACGCCATTTGTACGTTTATTACAGATACCGCCATGTTTCCTCGCCTCTTACCGATGCCCCGTAGCTTCAGATGAACTTGCCAAACTATAGTTATGTTAACACTGTTTCCATTTTGCATGGCTGCGGCGCGAGACATCTTTGGGTGTGCTTTGCGGGGAATGGATACCTTAATTCCGCGCGTGGCAAGTCGAACATTGTCTCGGTCTAGCAAGCTAGACAAATACCGTGGCAGCCGCGAAATGGATACGTGGCGACAGATGATGCCATGTGCAGATTTTGTCACCAACAGGAGGAGACTGCAAATCACATCTCATGTCTGGCAAATGTGTGGTTCCTTTAACTATGCGATGAGAAGCTACCGGCAAAAATTACGTGTAATTTTTAGTCTCGCTAATTGGCTATTTAGAAAGAGTCGAGCTGGAGAATGTAATCTAGATATAAAGAACCACAATAGATCTGACTATGAAGCAATCAGCCACCTTATCAAATATAATCTGGATCTCAATTTGAAATCGAGTTGCAATAATGTTTATTCACAACTATATATGTAATGCTGTTATTACTAACGTCATTGAAGTTTCGAGTCATATTACACATCTCTACTTCCCGCCCTGACTCTCCGCCCTCATCAATCACTTCCCGCCCTGACCCCCCACTCTCTAAAATAATGTGATCGTTAATCTATTTTAGATGAATATTTTTTATATTCAAAAATATAACACATTGATAAATATTATAATACCTACCCATTCATCTGACATTTATTTATATTGGTGACAGTAGTTGTCAAATCTAATATTTCAGGTGTGTTCAGAAGGAAATAAAGATTTATTAACTTTGATCGGGATATGATGGTTGTAAATAATACAGTATACAAACCTCAGTGTGTAATATACTATTAACGCTTTAACTTTGAATTTGGAAACCCGACCTTAACTGGGTCATTACCACACTGTGTGATAACCGAGGTGATAACCATTCGATCGTAATCATAACTTTCCAAATTCATGTTCATACATCATCATTTATAAATTCTTTTTGTATTAAACTAAAACTATCAAGATTGGTTATCCAGAAGTGGAACATAAAATTACAACGTTGGATTTATACGTTTATGGGAACTGTCGCTTCCTCCCGTATAAAGATGGATATATATCGGAGATAGCTAGGTTTCCCTTTACACAGACGGAAATTATGAGAGTTTTCTAATGCGGTTTGCGGAAACTAAAGTAGGTAGTTTGGAGGGGTACGTCGTAAACAGCTGAAGGTTTGTTGATTCAAGAATGCCACTTTGTAACTTTATCGCTGGGGTTTATAACGATCGAAGACCAAACGGTACGATATATTTGCAGAAAGATTATTTTCACAGTAGGATAGTATTGTACCGATCATATTGTTAATTTGTTGGTTCACAACTTCTAGAATATTTGAACGGGTTTTTGAGAAAACTTTGATTTTATCCCACATAGTCTCGCAACTTTGCGTACTCCCTGGTTACATTTTTATTAGCCTCATCATTTCTAGTTTATATTTTTGTTGTTGGGGTTTTTCTAAAATCACGGTAGCATTGGCAATTTCATCTACTTTGAACTGCAATTCGTTTGTAGCATAATTTTTTTCCAAGAATATCGGATCCTCGTAATTATGCTCAACATTTCCACTACACGTTTATTCACAGCATTGGTAGGAAGTGTGTGGTAGAAATAGCTAAAACGGGTAGAGAAAGAAGCATATTTTACCCACACAATAAGTTTCGAGACAATCAATTGTATTGGTGAAATGAATATATGATTTTCAAAATCTTATTACGTAAATGACCGTGCGACGAATAATATTCAATATTATTCCAAGTATTCTGCTGCCATATATAGCGTAATTTTCCGAAACCGCTGACTGACTCGTTGCGTGACTATTGCGAAATCAGGCCGGGAGTGGGAGGGACGCTATAGGGGCTGGCTGGTTATGATTTACTTTCTCGACATGTTCATGGTTCTCGTATGGATGATACTCGACATTCCCTCTGCATGCTAATATATGAATCAACTTAATAGTGCTTTACCCGTTATTGTGATACAACTCCGTTATTTACTCCGAATGAACGTATAGCATATGTTGTCATAATTCTTACATGACTTTCAGTGGTATTTTAAACAAAGTTTATTGCTTGGGGAATTCTCTTGTATGTCAAACGTTTTGGGAAAATTTATAGTTGATGCATTAAACTTTGCCGTAACATTGTTAGAGGCACGCTTGACAGATTTATTAACTGATCATTGTTTAATCAATAACAAGGACAGAGGTTATTTGGATCGACGCATAACCATATACTCCGACAGTCAGGTAGCAATTAAAGCCCTGAGTGGGTATACCAGCAACTCAGGACTTGCTAACGAATGTCGAGAACGACTTGCTAATCTTGCAAGGCGGAACGTGGTGCGGCTAGAATGGATTCCAGCCCACTCTGGTTTTGAAGGCAACGAGATGGCGGATGCACTGGCTGCGGAAGGGGCGGCAGCTCTTTTCTGCGGCCCGGGCCCGACCCTGAGCCTAACAAAACAAAGAATACGCAAGGAGACGAAAAAATGGCTGAGGAATCAGCACCTCGCTCATTGGAATGTTCTGCAGGGTCCTAGACAATCCAAACTTCTACTGAAGGGATGGACTGATGGACACGCCAGGGCAGCCACTGAACTACCAAGGAGTAGGCTAAGGAAGATAGCAGGACTCCTAACAGGGCACTGCTGTATGAGGAAGCACCTCTACAATCTATGAGTAGAGGAAAGTTCCCTATGTAGGGGTTGCGACATGACTGATGAAACGTCAGTTCATGTTCTCTTAGAGTGTCCACATTGGGCTGTATTACGCAGGCGAATCTTCGGAGTCACTGTCATGGCTCCTGGAGACACAAGCAGGCATCCACTGAAAAAGGTCGTGGCCTTTATTGAAGGGCTCGGCTTCATGGATGACTAGGTAGCAGGAATGGCACAATGGGCCCGCCAGTGGCCTCAGTGTCGGAACCTTGGCTTGAGTTGTCCAGGACAAGTAGTAGTAGTAGTAGTAGGACGATTCATATTTCCATGCTTTATCCTTATTTTGAAGTGTTGGACATATAACATGCGAAATTGTTTATGTTAGTTCTTAAACCTCAACGCCCTCTTGATTTCCACAATAGGATAGGAGTGTGTATAGACTAGGAACACTGGATAGGTATAAGCCGTAATAAACTCTCACGAGTCGCAGTGGAGCGCCTTAGAGACCCACTCAGCATAAACCCAACCTATCATCTATCAAGTGGAAATTCATACCCTAGGATAGTACGACCAGTCCAATATTGATGGAACATATCAAAGGCCATGGATTATCAAATAATCTTCAAAGAGATGTGCTCTTGCGTAATCAGTTTTAAAATAGTATTCAAATTCATGAAAAACTCCATAAACTAAATCAGAAAGACATCGTCACATTCCAAGATACAATGAAGGCAGGTACTGAATAACAGGGGGATCGGACCGCTCTCAGTTATATTTTAGATTGATCGGGACAAGATGTTCAGCTTGAAAATTATAAATCAACATCACTTTATGTTTACAAAGTGTTTATACAACAGCTATAAGTGCAAGATCAGCACCAGTTTTATAAAATACTTAATATTCAATGAGGCCTTTGACAATAATCATCAAAAAATTGTATAAACATTTCAGAAAGTCTTGAGAAAATTAACAGCTTCATTATAAAGTGGTTTTAAAAGAGTTTTTTTGCAGTTTCAGTTGCACGTTGTAAAAATGCAACATGAAATCATAAGAATAAAATGAAAAAGGTTTATACATGTATTTCAAATCCAATAAGAAGCAATTTTATATTAGACAGGAACAAAATATAATAAATGTCACTAATTATTCACAAAAAGGAAGCTCGAAGGTATTTCAGTAATTCTGCTTCCCCCTTCTACACTTTATATTGTTGAGAGACGTTTCCAATATCTGTTAGTATCAGTATAATGTGGATTTAGTATCTTCAACTTCTGATGTTCCGGAATGCTGCCATTTTGAAGTGTGGGTTTCCTATAGGATATAATTGTTATAAGCAAGCATTTTGATATCATTCAATCTCGAGGGAACCGAACTAAACAGTAGTATGATTTCAATGCCAATTATATTGAAAAATATTAATAGTGCTCAAAATAACGCATATTTGAAGGAGTATGGAAGTTTGCAAAATGCGCAGCTTCCATATTCGTGGAATGTGGAAATATCTTGTTGTTTACATGTGTCTGTATTTCTAGTAAGCATATCTTTTACTATAAGACCTAACTTATCGGCGACTTTTATGGAATAAATTACTCAACTTAACACTATATTTTATCTTTTTTATGATGAATATGCACAACAGTTCAGCTGCCTTCAAGAGAATACTGTTCAATAAACGTCTATATAACCAATTGAGGATAAAATACCAATTAAACAAATAGTTGAAGAGCTTCCATATTATAAAATAACTGGGGTTATGACAATCGAAGATACTATTTATACTATGTGAAGGGAAAAATAGATATTCATACTGTGGACTGCAGCGCTCTACAATAACAACATCAAAGAAAAAGTTCTATATAAACTTTTGCCACGATTCGAGTGAGAGACACCCTAAAAAAACCACACAATATTTGAACTACATAGTTTTCGAATCCAACTTATTAATGTTCAAACCAAAGATCTTGTGTTTCCTCAAGTTTCCCCTTTCAGTTACGTTTACATCGAATGAAGGAGACAAATATAAACTCGACGCAAATTAATTTTCGTTTGAGAAATGAAATCATCCAACTCTTGTTAAACCAAAAGCAAAATATTGTTTTATTTTGTGCCGTACAAAGCTAGTCGGAAAGACAAAACGAGGTACAATTTGGTAAACAAAAAGACGTACTTTTTCGGTAAGATTTATTTTTCCATTTCTGTCAGGAAGTTAATCAAGAAATTGAATTTCTATCGAATAAGGTAAATTGTATAGAGGTAATGGTAGTTGTGAATTCTCTCTAATATTGTTACGAATCGATAAAACTGCCTCTGCACAAAACTAAAAACGGTTTTGAAAGTTCGCTAAAAGGTTTCATTTTGAAGTTGCTTTCTGAAGTAGATATTAGTTCGGTAGTTTGTTGAAAATCCTTAAGCTTCAATATGTACTTAATTTTGACTAAAAATGATATGATAGATAGTGAAAAGCTAGTTAATCTAATCAATGGAGAAGTGAGCGAAATAAGTGTTGATGATGGATAAAATTAATTTTCTTTGTATCAGAATTCTTGCTTAAAATATCTCCTCTCTGTAAAGTCTCTATTCAGACTTACATCCCGAAGTACCTTTTGGGATATGTTCAGTTTAGGTAAGTGTCCCTATTCTATCCAGTAGTTTCCTTAGGGTTATGCCTTCTTCATCACTATACAATCCAAAAGTATGTGAATGGATGTTTCTTTTTTCATTCCACTTAATCTACATTGTTATTGAGCTTTTTCAGGAGCCCCTCTAGGCGACAGTGTCCCTTTAGGACTGCTGTTGAAACTGTGAAGTTATGCATATATTATGTCACCTATTTGAAGGTTTTACTGTACAGGTGCCTGCTTTGGAGAGTTCCTCCACTGTAGTCAATGTTGGTTTTATACCCATTTTTGTATTTGTTATCGGACCACCTCCTTTGTGTTCCCATAAACTGGTTCTGGTCCAGCCTATGTCTTTGTTGAACCTCTTCTCGAGTTCGTCAGCTTGTTCATTTTCAAAAATATGGTTATGTCCCAGCACCCACACAAATTCAATTTAAAGTGGTCAGTTCATTCAGCTCTTTCTGGTATTATTTCACCAGTCTGTATGTTTCCTCTGTTTATCCTATGAGTGTCAGTATCATGTTTGTTAATTCTGACACATTCAAGGATGCTCTAGCTTGAACATTTAACTGATTGCAGTCACCTAGAAGTATTAACGATTTTTTGGTAAAGCCAATGGCAAAAATAAGAAAAATATATTTCAAGAATTAAATTGTTATATCGGAAAAGAACTTTAAGATTACTGTTCATTTTGGGAGAAGTATAAAGATTTTTTATACGATAATGGGAAGAGGCGAGAAATGCGGTAAACTCACTTTTATTTCGTATTTCCACATATTCTATTGGAACTGTTCAATGACATACTTTGTATCCTACTAGCAATAGCTTCGTATACTGGTGATTTATCGTTTTATTTCCCAACTATGTAATTATTTGGTAGAAATAGGAATTTTTATAAATACATTTACAAGAGATCAAAAATTCTTAGAAGGTGGTGAAATAAAGTAGTTACAATGGTTGAATTGATGAGGCTTCTACTTGATGTAGATCCATACCAAATAATGATATTAAGTATAAAAGAATTTAATTTGTTAAAATCTACATTATATTGAACCTAAAGTTGTGACGCGTTTAGAGCACAGTGGTTAATTATTCAGTTACAATGATGTTTATTTTTATTGTTCATAGTAGTAATGGACAAAAGCATAATGGAGAATCAATAATTCATTTTATTTTCATAAAGTTCCATGATGGTTTGAAAAATCAACTTGTGGATGACTTAATTAAGTAGTCCGTTATTTACGATGGTACGTAAATTATGGAATAGTTACATAAGGGTTGACATGTAACAATTATTTTATCGCCTTCTTTTTTTAAATCGCGATAAATAGTGAAAAAAAGAAGCAAAGGCGGGAGTATAGGCTATATTATATTGGAGAACTTGAAAGGTGTCGGTTTGTATTTTCACTGATTAAGGGTTGAAACTATCAATTTAACTTTAAACACGTAACACAATGCTATTATTTTATTATACAGTGTGGTCGTAAATTGCGCAACCCCATCAAAACTTCTGAAAGGAATGTGATATAATAATACATTAACAAAAATTTGTTTCCATTGCTTATTTCAAAGATAGCAACGCCCTCTATTACACAATTAAAGCCAGAGGTGCTTGCCACTATCATTAGTGATAGTATAATATCCTCTAGTTTGATATTGTTTTTATTTCATTATTATATCTTATTGCTTTCAGAAGTTATGCGGGTGGCACAATTTACGACCGCACTGTATATTGATGTTGACAGTTGCTTAAACTCAATTTCCCCGATTCCATGATGTACAACTTTTCTGCAGGATGAAGATTGAAGCTTGCCTGTGTAATACTTTTTTAAGTACGTGTTTTAAATAATGAACAGTTAGTTGGAAAAACGTATCTGAACAGCCTATTTCATATTCGCAATATCCGAAGACCGGTATTTGAAGCTAAAACATTTCAGTTTCACATTTTAAACTCGCGAAAGCCAACAGAAAGAATGATTAATGAGTTGTTATCTCGCTTTGCAAGAGGAAGATTGTTTTAAAGCTTATATTTTGCAGCGAGTAGGTCAATTTGCTTCAGATAAAATGTCGAAACTGATTACTGTTTCAGTTTTAGATTGTTAAAGATTCTAAGCTAGCCACTGACTGATTGTATTGGGTGCTGCGACTTGATACATGCGAAGAGCTTTGGCAAGTTTTTGAAAGATTTCCAACTTTGTTGAAGGTGGTATAAAATGAGAAAATACGTACAAATTTCGATTATTTTTATTGCTATCTTGTACTATTTTGAGATGGAAAAAATATGAAAGGGGTAAAATAAAAGTTAGGTTAGTATTTGAATAGAGTAGCGACCTAATGGATTTTTTGAGTGATTAATGATTTGCGTTCTATACGGAGAAGGTCTCTATCCACCTGGCCTTATAGCCACGAGTATAAAACTTTCAAAAACATAATTATATGTTAATCAGATTAGATATAAAGTTCCCAAGTTTGAAAGAACTTTTTGTTTAAACTGTAGGTAATTAACCTGATTTTCGGGTGAAATTTTTAATCTTCGCTCCAATCGATATTACTTAAAATTAAAAAGCTATTCTCAAAGATAGCGATTACAACAAAAGAATGGAAAGAGAAATTCAGCTTATTTAAAAGCTGCCTAAATTTTCTTTCTAAATACCATTTATTTATTATCAAGTTTATGAAATTCAGAAAGTGGCGATGTCATTTTGTATTACGCGTAACTAAATTCACCAATAGGTTATGAAATGAAGCTCAAAAAATAGCAAAACCTCGTCTGCATTGATTGGTATAAAAATTTGAGATTAGAGTCATCTCATTTTCTAGCTAGGTTCGAATTTGATTGGTTTTCTAAGCATAGCTCCTCCATTTTTTGGTATTAGAAAGTTTCGATTTCATATACAGTTTTTCAAGAACTATGAAACAATCATATTCATTAAGATTCCTTAGTTTTCAAATGGGGCGAGCGTAAGAGGCTCGAATAAGTTGGTGTTTGCTCGTGAATGGAGGTTGAAGCGGATATATCTCGCCAAATATTTACTGTCCAGAAAATCTCACAGAGAAATTCTAGTCATTAAAAAAGCTACAGTTTGGTACTCTGATTTTTTCGTATCTTTTGTATTTTCGGAGGTATTTTGGAAAAAAAGGGGAAGAATACTAAATTGCGAAAAATCGTCTCCTCTTTAAACTCCAATTTTTCTAAAATTAGGAATTTTGAAATGGTCAAACTTCTTGGATGAATTGATATTACATATTTATATAAAGAGAATTATAGGAAGGTGAAGATCAATTTGAATTAGGAGCTCAGTTAGGGGGCTGCTTTCACTGAATTTTTCGTGGAAAAAAGTGGGTACCGTTAAAAATCTCCATCCCCGAAATGGAGTAGCATCCACTCTCGAGACTTTAACGTGCAGCGGCATGATATAGAAAATTAGTCTTGGGCTATTCCCTACCTTCTGTAGAAATTTCAAGTAAATCTATACTGGACGAAAAAATTGCCAGCCAAAATACTCAATTTCCAGTACTAAGTTTAATAAAAATAACAAATATGGAAATAACTGAGAAATTTATTAATTTCCCTACAAATAGATTTAATAATGAAATAACTTGGTGGATTTCCATTGAATCCAATTCAAAGTCCCGCTTTTCCAGTTCGCAAAATCTGAGAGCTTTAGGACTATCGCTTACTCAGGAAAACAAAGAACAGTCCTTTAAATCCTCATCCAGCAAATCTTACAATACAATAATTATCTTCAAAACAGTTTTTATTCAGTCTATAAATGGAAGAATGAACCATTAAATGAGATCTTATTTCCGAAATTTGTTTCATTGAATAGAATATTGATTAAACCTTTTAAATAGTGTCACGTAAGTCATTTCGTTGTAATGGTAGTCCTACTCCACTTTTTTTTATATTCACTGTATGGTAGATAATGGCTAATCATGTAACGAGTAACTACATATTACAGAGCTTAATTGGACGAACAAGCTCAGTAATAGTAGTGAATAACAGCACGAGTCAATTACAGTTGAATTATTAACCAGTTAAATACAAAGCTTTATGATCGATTGCTGAAAAAGGTAATGAATACCTTTCTGGACACAGACAGTGAATGCTGGGAACTCCACGTGGCTAAGAAACAACCGGATAAAAATGCCAAGAAAATTGCAGAGTTTTTGAGCTGATTATGTAGCTAGAAGACGGAGACAGTTATCAGCTTAGAACTTCTACGAACTGGTTAAGGTTTCAAAGGTGCTGGGGTTTCACAAGGATCGAACAATTAAACAATCAGCGATCCTGGCAATATTGTTAACAGAGACATGGTCAGACAGGCTGGAAGGAATGAAAAAAACTTCCACCATAGCTTCTTAGTTATTACAGTTTACGAGCGACTTAACCGCTTACTCCGCAAATACTCCATAACAGTTCCCTCAATTTACCATCCTAGCAAAGACCCTCCCCCACCATGGACCATAAACCAACCGCAAATAATCACAGAACTATCAAAATTTAATAAACACGAAATCTCAGCAGCCGTTATACGAAACCACTTTAGTGACATAATAAACAAATTTAATGACTATCATCATATTTACACTGATGCTTCGAAAACAGCCGAAGGAGTAGGGGCAGCAATCTTCACCAAAAATCATAACGCCAAATTCAAGCTACACAACAACTTCAGCATTTTCAACGCAGAACTCTACGCAATCCTAGAAGCCCTGAAATACATTAATAAATCCGATCAAAACAAATTTACAATTATAACAGACTCAATGAGTGCCCTGTGTGAGATCCAACGCTTGTATCCCAATAACCCTATTCATAAAGAAATTAACAGCGAACTCCAAAACGCCGCAAAGAGAGGAAAAGAGGCAGTATTTATCTGGGTACCCTCACATATCGGAGTCAGTGGAAACGAGTCAGCGGACCATCTGGCACGCGAAGCAGCAACAAATGACGTATGTGTTCAACTAAACAAGATAGTGATCAGTGACCTAAAATCGTGTTTTAAAAATATAGTTCGCAGTGCGTGGCAATTCAAGTGGTCGCAGTGCTCCGAGAAGCTAAGCGAAATTAAAGAAAATGCACTACAACGGCCAGTATTTCTACCATCAAGGGAAAAGCAAGTGATACTCTCACGCCTTCGAATCGGCCACACTCGCCACACACATCTACATCTTATCACAAAAGACAACACCCCATATTGTGATACATGCCAAACCGACATAACAGTAAAACATATTTTAGTGGAATGCCAAAAATTTAACAACACCAGAAATAAATTCAACTTTGCACAGAAAATACCCGACATACTCAGAGACAATAACAACGTGGACAATATTATTAAGTTTTTTAAAGAGATTAACATGAAAGACATTTAAATTTAAAATGTTTCATTAAAAGAATTATAACAGTTGTCGCTTATAACCTCAGTGGTTCGGGCGACATTAAACAAATAAAAATAAAAAAAAAAAAAAAAAAAAAAAATTACAAAGTTGGAAGAACACTTAGCTAATTAAATTTAAAACAACTTTATTTTCACTCCCTGAATTAGAATTTGTATTATTCATGCAAGTAAATTCCGTGGAATTTGCAATTGAGTTGTCAGGATTCTGACAGCTAGCGCCACCCAACCTTAACTTGTTAATTGCCAATACTTTGGAAAATTGCATACAGGTGAGGAACTTGGTAATTAAATTCTATAAAGAAATGCGAGATATTAGAAGCGAATAAAAAATAAGATATGGGGGATATTAAAACAAAGATGTAAGAACTATGGAGTTTTGAAGTCAATTGATGCAAAATACGTATGTGGAGTTATTAATTTACTGTTTACTAAGACGAAGCTCCTTTTCACTCGATAAACTTGTTATCTCTTTGAATATAAATTATATTATCCAAATAATTAAACTGTAATTCTTCAATGAATGAGTTTTCGAACTTATTAAGTCAACTGTTACATCTGACTACTACGCTTAACAATTTTGATCCATCAAACATAGACAGACACTTGCCAGCCCTCGCTGCTCGTTATTTCCAAGAAGCGCTAGCTCGTGCCAAATCATAATAAGCCAACTAAATTTTGATTATTTAGATACATCTATATACCACCTGAGTATTTCATTACTCGGTTTTCCATTCAATCTACAATATACAGTGTGGAAACCACTTATGGAATAAAATTCTTTATGTCATTATTCTATGAAATTATAAAAAATGCCGAGACATATCAACTTTTGAATTGAGTTGTGCGTTATGTAAACATAAATGTAAATGTACAGGGTGATTTACGCAAGTATGCCATAGTCGGTGTTGTTTTTTTATGAAACACCCTGTATATTTGCATATTTTTGAAATCCTCATTATAAAACGATTCCAACAAAATAAATAATGTATGATCAATTATGAATTATACAGGGTGAAATTTTTTTTTACATTTATTAAACACATACCTAATACATCAAATACCTGATGTATTTGATTTTAATACATTAAAATAAATGCTCAAAATGTTCTCCACCTAGTTGTTGGCAATAGCACAGTCTCCTATAGAACTCCTCCTTAACTTCGTTTAAAGTTTGAGGTGAAATATTCCGTATCTCTGTAGTTATCCTGTCTTTGAGGTCTACAATGCCGGTTGGTTGCGTTACATATACTTTATCTACTCCTATTATATTATATACTAATTATTCAACTGCTTTTAAGCAGGTTATAGTATCTGTAAACGAACAGCGTGAGTTATAATAACTCACTGCTTATAACTCACTATAATAAATCGGAAATTCTTGAAGGTATTTACGAACCGAATATCAACGTGGCTCTGTACTCTGTACTTCTGTACAAGCACAAGCCGGATGGGGAGTAATGTCACTTGTGACACTTGATTAATTTTGACGTTTTCAAATTAAGTTAATACCGAATTCTTATTATTGTGAATTTTGTGCTGAAAAAGATGAATTCAGATAGTGAAGATGAATTATTATGTACACCGCCAGAAATAAGACAAATAGCTAATGTTACCATGCAGAATTTATTGCCTGAAAAATCCCAAAACAAATATAGAAGTGTATACAAAAATTTTCAAGATTGGTGTAGCAGTAAGGACATTAGGTCATCGTTTACAGAAAACGTACTTTTGGCATATTTTACTGAACTTAGCACTAAATATAAAGCATCGTCTCTATGGACTTTCTACTCCATGCTAAGAAGCACACTCAACATAAATAATGGAATCAATATAGAGAATTATTTAAAATTACGTGCGTTTCTTAAACGTCAATCAGAGAAACATGTAGCTAAAAAGGCAAAAACATTTACGCCAGAACAACTTAATAATTTCATAAATGAAGCTCCTGATGAGAAATATCTGGCGACAAAGGTAGATCGATTTCACAATAATTCAATCGTTTTTATCATTATATAATTTATTTTAGGTTGCTTTAATAATGGGCATTATGGGTGCTTGTCGTGCAGCAGAATTATACTCTATGCAAATTACAGATTTAGAAGATCATGGATCTATTTTTATGGTCAGTGTACCAAATACAAAAACAAAAATTGCCAGAAAATTCACTGTTACGGGAAACTTTTATACCGTAGTTAAGAAATATTTAAATCTTCGTCCTACCGATATATCGCAAACGATATTATTCTTTAAATATCAAAATGGAAAATATCATTCACAAAGAATTGGCATTAATAAATTTGGAGCAATGGGGAAAGACATTGCTACATTTTTAAAATAACCCGACTGTAATTTATATACAGGGCATTGTTTTCGCCGCTCATCGGCAACTTTATTAGTAGATGCTGGAGGGGATATAACGGCACTGAAACGACATGGCGGTTGGCGATCAACTACTGTGGCTGAGGGGTACGTTGATGATTCCGAAAAAAACAAGAAAGATACCGCAAATAGAATATGCAGTTCTATAACACCTCAACCAGTACCTACATCATCAACATATATGCAACAAACACAAAAAGAAACAATAAACTTCCATAATTCGGTCCCAAATATTCAGTTCACTGGTTGTTCAAACTTTACTGTTAATTTTATTAATAAACAAAATGAATAATCACAACTAAAGTTTTTAAAGCAATGTTATAGGTACCTATTAAGATTTGTTAATAAAATTTTGGTCTGTACTTGTGTCTTAGTATTTATTGTTATAGTCGTAGATAAAGTATAGTATTCAACGAGCGGTAATGGTCATAACTCACTTGATGAATTACAGCACTCGCCTGCGGCTCGTGCTGCAAACTTCATCTGCGTGAGTTATGACCTACATTACCGCTCGTTAAATAATATACTATTGTTCTTGAGATAACCCCACATAAAAAAATCTAACGGCGTAAGGTCTGGCGATCTAGCTGGCCACTCAATAGTACCTCTTCGTCCAATCCATTTATTGGGGAAGATTTCATCTAAATAAGTTCTTGTCATTGAAGCATAATGGGGTGTTGCCCCGTCTTGCTGAAACCAAACATTTTCATTCGGTAAGCTAGGATCTATTGCGTTGGGATATAAGTTAGCCAACGCAGGAATAACTTCATTTTTAAGCCTAATTAAATATTTTTCAGCTGTCAAATTCCCATCTATAAATATAGGACCAATAATATGGTCGCCTATGATACCGGCCCAAATGTTCACCTTTTGAGGGAACTGAGTATGTGTCTCACGCATTCAATTAGGATTCTCTGCTGACCAATATCCACAGTTCTGTCGGTTTACCTCTCCATTCTTTGTAAATGTTGATTCGTCAGAAAAAAGAATGATACCAAGAGCTATCGCATTTCTGTTCAGTTTATTCATCAATTTTTCGCAGAAATCCATTCTACGATCTGGATCGTCTTCTGTTAACTCCTGCACAGAAGTTAATTTGTAGGGATAAAGTTTTTTTTATGAAGACATCTTAGAACAGTTGTATGACTAACATTATTTTCAAGGGCAATTTGACGTGTACTTGAAGTTGGATTCTCTTCGACACTTAACAAAATATCCACTTCCACATCATCTTCAACGAAGTGTGGTTTTCAATGGTTTGACATGTCGAAGTTCTTTGAATTGTGCATGAATTTTAGACACAATACTTTGTGAAATATTAGGTAATTCGGCATACCTGTGATTGAATAAGTTTGCCACTCAAACTTGACTTCTGCAGTTATCCCCGTACCCGATTATCATTAAAATCTCATTTCGGTGAGTCTCAGTTAAATATTTCATTGTTGTCCACAAGGAAAGAGTGTTTGACAATGATTTCACTTTTTCAGTATAAACTTTCAAGACATCAACAACTGACAGAATAGAAAACAATTCACATTATTTACCGATTTAAGACAATCCACATTATTTACCGATTTTGTCTAATTATTGGCGTTTTTAGGCAATTTTTAGGTATTTATGATAAAATTCATGTGCGTAGCAGGTTTTGTTCAGTATACAAATACGTCTAATAATTAGTTAGTTTAGATTTTTGATAAATCCATATTTAGCTAATTTAAAAAAGTACCAATAATTGAAGTGTAATAAATTATTAATTTTAAAATTTCACCCTGTATAATTCATAATTGACCATACATTATTTAGTTTGTTGGAATCGGTTCATTAAGAGTATTTAAAAAATATGCAAATATACAGGGTATTTCATTAAAAAAAACACCGACTATGGCATACTTGCGTGAATCACCCTGTACATTTAAATTTATGTTTACATAACGGACAACTCAATTCAAAAGTAGACGTGCTCGGCATTTTTTATAATTTTCTAAAATAATGACAAAGAATTTTAATCCATAAATGGTTTCCACACTTTATAACTGAAATTTTTATCAGGCACTCATTTTTCTTCTTTGTTTTCAGCAGTTTATTGAACTTGAATTAAATAAGTGATTCCATGTGTTATCAAAAGTTATCGAAAAATTTTGTTGATCCCCACACACCTAAATAGGTCACAGTGAGGAAGGTAGGTGGATGGTTAGACATGAAACAATTCAAATTGGGATGAATTTAAATTCAATCATGTAGTTACATGAACTCAATTTAAATGACTGGAAGATATAAAAGTTTTATGATTTGTCAGAGCGTTTTTTCAATTTAATTATAATCTCTAGTGCTCCAACGTGGTATTTCAAAGGATAAAATTCCACATCAAAAAAATACAGTGATTGTTGGATAAGTTTGTTGAGTTTTTGTCCAGGAATTAGTTCGTACTGATAACCATTAATTCAATTTCCAACAATCTGAGCTGTTTGACGAAACTGTTCTCACAAACGCCGCACTATGCTTTATTTCTTAAATTCTGGTAAAGTACACAACACCGTAATGATCGGAAAAAACCTTTAGCATTACCCATACTTTCTATGGACTTTGACTAGCTTTTTCGACTTCCGCTCAGTTATAAGGTACCATTCGGAAGTTTACTGACTGGTTTTAATGCCAAACTCGTGTGGTGCTGGAATTCACTTGCTTTAGCTTGTCTTCAGTTATCCTTATCCGTTTCGTTTTGGCAAAATATACAGATCTTTCAACTTCAGTCTATCTAAAATCTAAAATCTTTCCTTGATGGCTGACCAAAGCTAAGCAAACATTCCACCACATCTCGAACAATCTAGTTAAGCTTAACAGAATGTCGTGCAGTACGGTAATAGTGTGTAATATTATACAAACCATTTGAAGCTTTTCTTGACACTCTCATAACTATTTCACATAATCTGTATTTGATGAAGTAGATTTATTGTAAATACTATTTACCAAACAAAACTCGAAACAGATTCTCGGTTCAATATTCCTACAGATTGTCAAAATTTGTGTTAAAATAATTTTATGAAGATAAGCCATGCAGTTGTGGAAACTGATTAAAAAAATGTTTGTGACAATGAATGTACGTTTAGTCCTTACAATACTTCTATCGACAGCTCATGCTGTTATAATATCGATACAATAGTTTACAAACGTTTCGAACATGAAAATACACAATTTAAACTCTATCATCCAACATGTACGGAGATTTCACCTGTCAACGACACGTCGCTTTACGTGGACAAGATCGTTACCGCTACCGGACAATTTATAAGAACATGTCTAACGTTTTCATATACATATTTTGCATGCTCAACTAATCTATCATCCATGGCAACGATATCGATACTGACGTACATCAATATAGTTGTTATTCAATTCAGTTCAGGTTCGCATCGGATAGAAGTATCAATAATATTCTTTCAGTGGCGGCTCCTCGAAGGAGGCTAAGAAGGCTCAGCCTCCTCAACAATTTATCTAGCAAATAGCACCAGAAATGTTTTGTTGATTATTCTTCATTTTATATCCCGTTTATCCATTTTTTGAATTTCACAATCAATTTCCCGTTTTCACTACTTATTTTAGAATCTGACAACAGTGCTCCGAGGCTAGATTCCACAAGCATCTCTCCGTAAACAAGTGTTACTCAACACAGTTGCCATTTTTTCTACCAGCTCAATTGCTAATACCGTCAAAAATGCGAAAATGGCAACACTCTCTGTGGGCTAGCCTCTCGTAATTGCGATGATATACGAAGTACGAACCACGAATATGAGCGTGGGTTCGCGGTTTGTTTTGTTTTATATGATTAGCGGGAATAATTAAGTGACGCCACGCGAAGTAAGGTTAGAATAATTGAAAATTATTTAAATTCAATGATTTAGTTGCTGAGTTTCTAGAAAATCCATTTAGTGGATTAACATATGATAAAAAATTGTTTTTTAAAAATAAACGGCCCCTACCGGATTTGAAGGTATTGGTGTTAACAGGTAAGTATCAAAGTCGATCATTTAACACTGACAATTATAAAAAATATTCATGGTTAACGGGATCTGAGGTACACAATAAATTATATTGTTGGAATTGTTTACTCTTTACTACTGATATTTCTTCATTTTGGGGGCGCTTGAGTTATAATGATTAAAAAAATTTATCTCGCGGTCTAGACAGACATGAAAAATCCCAGGAAAATATTATATCAAGTATTTAGTTTAAATTAACCGGTAAACAAAATATTGTTAATGTGATTGACTCAGCTCGTACACGCAAAATAGAAAATCATGACCATATAGTTAAAGACAACCGCGAAGTTTAAAAAAAATCTTTGATTTCTTGTTGTATTTATGATCCCAAGATTGGACTTTTAAAGGGCACGATGAAGCTGAAAATTCAGTTAACAAAGGTAATTTTAGAGAATTGGTAGCTGGTACGGCCGCTGCGCGAAGGTTAAATTAAGTAATTGGATGCATAAAGTATTTACAAAAACATTTCATGTCCAGCCTCCTCTTTCAAAAAGTTCACGAGCCGCCACTGTATTCTTTACTTTTTTTCGAATAATCATTATGTACCGTTGTTGATATATTTTCGCATTATAATATATTCTTATATAATTCAAACGTCAATCTTTGAGTTTTCGACAGTTTCCTTTAAGTCTATCATGATGGTACTAGCTTTATTGTAATAAAAGCATACCTTGTCTCTCGATTTTTCATGAAAGCAAACTGGCTACCAGAACTGACAAACAATAATCCAACAGGGTGGAATCCAACAAAACATATCGCGTGAATTTTGAATAGTAATTTGATTTTAATTACATTTCCTTAATCTTGTATATCTTTCTCGGTTACAAAAAGCAGCCCACGTCAATTATTTTTAGATTGAGGCGGTTGGGATGTTATCGTTTGAGCAGCCTGGATTATGTCACTACGAAGTGATTCCCCCACAACATTATTCACGTAGATACTAAGGGACATTTAAATAGAAAGTATAAGTATAATCTGGCTCAATAACATCGAGTTTCATTATTTTGTTATGAAGGATTATTTGACAGTCTTGTTATCTCATATAATAAAAAATTTTTCTGTCGTTGTCTAAGCCTACTTAAAAGTAATAAACTAACTGTGATATTAATAGTTCAGCGCACAGGGGTCAAGTGCAATCTTGGGATAAATAACTGTGTTTTATGTTAATGAGTACAAATAATTCATCTCTAGTGGCAGGTGCAAACATTAAACTGGTAGTTATTTGGTGTAGAGTTTGTTCTAACAAAATGTCTACGGATAGTTTCTAAATTATTTTATGCACAGGTGTTAGCAGTCACTAGCTGGGGATAGGCTTTATGGAAGGTTCAGTAAAACATTTTCATCTAAAGTAGGGTGCAGAAAAACTGCATCAAATAATTCTTTATGGTCCAGTAACTGAACACCTGAAAATATCGAAAGCTCCTGAAAAGTCGCTGAAGACTTCATTTTGGGCTCAATTTGTTGGTCACGGCAGGTGTTTTGCAACAAGAAAAAATTTAACGCAATTGAGTTTACGGAAGGGGGGGAAAATGGCCCACTAAACCCTGGAAATCGAGATAATGAGACCTAAAAATCTCCGCATTTCAGCTACTGCTCTGCCTGTGGGAATTCTGCTGTGTATGAATTAACTTGCAAGCGGGCGAACGAATTGTTCCATAGCTCGGCAAAAAATTGACATTTTCCGATGATTAAGGGCGGGTTTATCAATGCTCGGTTAAATATTGTAGCCCTCGGCTAAATCTTAGCTGTTGGTCAAAGTGAGTTTGCATTAGCTGGCAGTTAAACTTTCGGCTACCCTAGCTGCCAGTATCAAGTTGATAGTAACCATAGAACATACAGTTAAATACGAGAAAGTGGTGTCCCGTTATTCTAACCATGGATTCTAGCTGACAACTGTGTCATGATTTTTTCATGTTTGCTTACATTTTGCAACAAAGAGTATTTCAACTTTAAATTTGATTGTGTTATTATTATTTAGAGTGAAATAGAGAAGCTCATTTGATTCATTTATATTAGTTTGGTAGCATCCAGGTTCTGTGTGTATTTTATTTCATTGTTATCGTCAATGGATCTTGAGGAACTTGACGACCTTTTCGATGAAGAGCTTGGAGCTTGGCGAAATATTGGAATTTGTAGAGTACGAAAGACGACCATATACTGTTGAAGAACGGATGAATACTATCTAAACCCAGTTTTCTCATGATACTTCAACAAATTCCAGCTTTTCTCGCCAAGTCACAGCATCCGTATTTTTGCATTCTATTATAGTTTTATGGTGAACGGCTACTTTCATAAGTACCTAATTGTCGCTCTGACTCCGTGAAATTGGGAAATCTTTTTTTTGTGAACATGCTCAAATGCATACAACTCAACAAAGCACAACATAAACGACATAAAAAAAAAAAAATAATGGTACAATGACTTAGGTCAAGTGCCCGGGCTGTTGAGCACAACCCAAACGTTTGAATGAATGAATGAATGAATGACATAAAAATAACAGTACCACATTTTTGACACTTACAACTGAAATTTTCCCCGATGTTGTCAGAGTAAACTTACGATAAAATAGAAAAATAATAACTTTCACCTCCATATTCTTGATTCAGTGTGTTATAACAAAATATGCGAATAAAATTAATAATGTGTATATTTCATGTAACGGGTGATCCTCCTTACACCAAATTGAAATAAGAAATTTACACTCTGACAACATTACACTCACGTTCATAACTCGAACAATGTTGTCAAATGCTCAATTACACTTAGCCTTCTGTTAAGTAGCTGTCAGTTATGTGGTGCATTGATAAACGCTTTCTATTGTAACCAAGACTTTGACTGGCGGCTAGAGATAGCTGAGGGCTACGTAGCTGACAGATTTAACCGAGCATTGATAAACCCGCCCTTAAGTTCATCACAATGGGAAGACCCATAGCTATCATTCCATGAGACTTGCAGCTAGTTCGTACCTCACAAAAATATTTAAAAAAGACTATTTCATTAATTTGTTCATATTTTTTCAAAAAATAGTCCTTAATCCAAATTTTTTTTATAATGGAACCTTAGGAGGTCTTGAGTGACCTCAGAATTTTTTTTTAATATCTTCCTTGCGTTTTGATGAAAAATTGATTTGTTTATTTATTTATTTGAAAATATAGTCCAGCTTTTAGCGGTGTGATAAATTTTTCTGATTCCTGGAAAATGATTGGATTTTATTAAAAATCAAAAACTACATACGAAAACTAGACATTCTAAGCTTTAAAATGATGTTAATTGAAAAGCAATATTTAGGATGATAAATTTTCAAATCGCGCTTGTTCCACAGATTGTACAGAACTTCGAAAACGGCTGAAAAATGTGAATAAACAAATCAATTTTTCATCAAAACGCAGGAAAGATAAAAAAATTCTGAGAACATTCAAGACCTCCTAAGGTTCCATTAAAAAAAAATTAGGATAAGGATTATGACTATTTTTCTGAAAAATATGAACAAATTAATAAAATAGTCTCAAAATCTTGTGGAAAAAAAAGTACGAACGAGCTGCAAGTCACATGGAATGATAGCTACGGGTCTTCCCCCCCTACCGTAAACTCAATCGCGTCAAGTTTTTTCTCGTTTGAAAACACGTGCCGTGACCAACAAATTGAGCCCAAAGTGAAGTCTTCAGGGACTTTTCAGGAGCTTTGTCCCTTCATTTACTGGACTATTAGATGTTTGTGTCATGTAGAAGACGATCCACGCTTGAGTACTAGACAAATATCCAGGGAAATTGCAAACATTTGTAATGAAAATTTTCCAATAAAAATAAATTCCATCGATACAAAATAAAATATGTTCAACAGTTGCCAGATGATGATTTCGTAAAGATTTTGCAAACATAATGATGGAAAAATCAAATAAAAACGATCCAAATTTTTAAGTAATGTTATATTTTGCGATAAGGCCACTTTTTTATTAATGGAAACGTGAATCGGCATAATTGTAGATACTGGTCACGTAACAATCTTCG